>QLPG01007273.1:0-11065 GCA_003314385.1 Gomphus sp. MG54 | reverse complement strand
CATGATGTGGGTAAGGGTCGGCCTGTCGGTACTGCCGAATAAATCAGAGCTTGGTATCCAGGGCTTGACAGAAACAACAATTAAGCAGAAACTATCTGTCTCAACTGTAGTACACTATATAAAATATTCTAATAAACTTTGATATACTAAAAAGTAGTTGTACCCACTATCTATATGTATATTATATTACTGCAAAATATCTAAAAATTCTGAATTGATTTGGTATCACTACAGTTGTTCTGTAGTAGGGGTTGATCAGGGCCAACTGCCTGAAATTTTTTTTATTGTGGCAATTTTACATGGATTTTACATTGCCATACCTTCTATATCAGATTGAAGAAGTTATATTTTTATTTTCAGACAGAATGGCTACAATTTGACTAAGTAATTGCAGTTCTCTTTTTACCTACACAAATGGATGTGATTTTAGCATGCATGTTACATAATGCAAACCAGTATAAGAGAGAGGTACTATCAAAGTATAATTCACCATACTTTGTTTTACTCAGTTGTAAGGTAGCAGACAAACGGTTTCCGCTAAGGTCACGTGACTCAAGTGTCACACTCACCATTTTGCACAAGGATCTGGCAGCATTGACAAAAAAATTATTCTGAGACCACAGATCAATGGAATGGAACTATATGTACGTATTGTTGGTTTGAATTTTTGAAAAAAATCACTATTGCAAGTGTAGTATATCCAAACTTTCAAACATCTTCTCAAAATTCATAAACACATTTTTTAAGCAGTCTGACACTGTCAAAATTCAGTCACAAAATTTTTGCACTGATGTAATCACCTATATAAGGAAATTTTCCATATATAGAAAGACATTCCCACAGGTAAGGTAGAGGTAGGATATTATCATTGCAGCTGGCCATTTCCGCTAAGGTCACGTGACTCAACTGTCACATCCACCATTTTGCACAAGGATCTGGCATCATGCCAGATACTATTTTAGCTAACTCAGACAAGCCTGATGTTATATATAATGTATCTCAATTATTATTTCCAAAAACAATCACCATCCTCTGTAGCAGAATACAATTTTTTTTTTCAATGACAAAATTTTTTTGCGCTTGTGACCATGACGGTCACATCATGTGACCTTAGCGGAAACCGTTTGTCCACTACCTTACCAGCCAAACATCTTCAGAATAATTCTATATATAATGATGGTCAAATATTCACAAGTCACTATATATATCAGTCTTGGCTCAGTACATTTGGTTTATCACATCCCTTACAGTATAGTAGACCTCCTTGATACAGGATACCTCCTTGATACAAATTGATTTTCCAAGGTCAATTCTCATTCCAGTAATACAGAAATTTGCACATAGAATCTACTATATATAAGCAACATCTAAGCCAAACCACACAAGGGAGGGAGAAGAATTGCATTCAGGAGGAATTTTTTTTTGTTTAAATTTACTCAATTTTGATAACATACAATCTTAAATCAGTGATTGCTCAAATTTTCTGAGAGATTTTGTCATAAGGTGTTCACATTAGGGAAGCTATGCATCTCCTATTGCTAATTACAAAAACTCCAAGTGGAATTTGACCTAACTTGACCTTAATCTGACCACAAAGATATTGGGGCTACCAAAGCGTGACATGCAACACACTAGTAACACAAAGAAATGGATGACTAATCACACCGGGCCGCAAATTCCACGCACGGAGAATTAGGTGTCACGCTTGTATCAAGGACCTATCCGCGTGACATTTTGACCTGTTGCACAAAAAAATTTACTCTGCTGCAACAACAGGTTTTTTGCCCCTATAATATAGAGCAAAAATGTTCTCAAGACACTTCTCAGCTGTTATATAATTTTTTTAAGATTTAATCTCCAAAATTTTAAGCTAAAATTGAGTTTAACTGAAATCTGTATCAAGGAGGTCTACTATACTGTATCCTACTTCACTTTACTTTATTCTTTTATATTCATGTAGGCATGTATTCCTATTCTCTATATCTCTTTATTTTAGTTTACATCTCTTTTACTACCCTGTTTCATACTATGATCATCTATCCTTACTTCCTTTTACTATATAAATAGTATATTATCCTGTTTGTATTCTCTGTTCAGAATATCAACTTAAGTTGTGCATATATACATCTCCTCTACATCATATCTATATTTGGTACCAACACTCTTGGTCCTCTTCTAAACAATATCCAAAATCTAGTAGTAGAAGGGGTAGGAGGGTGCAATGTAAGAATATTGAAGTCAAGGCACATATACCTTGGCTGATTGGACTGAGCCAAATCCATTCCAGATTAGTTAGAGGTGTTATTACTATATCATCCTTTAATGTCTTCAATACCAGGGGTATATAGATCACAGGGCTTACTAGTAAGGGGTCTTAGACTTTCCTTCAAGGACCTCTCCCCTTTGATAGGTGAGAATCCCTCCCTCTTCTATATATAGGATAGTCATTAATCTAGGACCTTCCTCCTTTGCTAGCTTGTGAGACAATCTACCACTGTAACAGGGATTGACTTTTACATTCAACCATCTATTTACCACCAATACCCCTTTTCTGCATCTTATTTGCACTATGTCATCTTTTAACAACCAGGTCAATATTCTCTCTAAGGTACCATCCCTTGAGGAAGGAAACTACCATATTTGGAAGGAGGGGATGGAAATATTTTTTATAGAAGTTAGCACCAACTGGGTCAAAGATAAGCCCACAGCTACTCTTCCTGAGAGTTCCAAAGTAGAGGATAGATGACTAATCTTCTTTATCTAATCAAGCCTTACTCTCAAACTCTAGTATCTGGTTTCTTACAAGAGGCTTAGAAGGTTATCAATGCTGATTCTACAGATCTACAATTATTTGTTGCCTCAAGGCTTGTCAGAGCTTTTATCAGATTAGATATAATCCTACTAAGTCTATCAATATCTACCTCTATGCTGTTGAGACTGCCTGTCAGAAAGAGTCTTGGCTATATTATTAAGGACACAGACCATGGAATCTCCACTCCTTCTATCATACCATTTGTACTTTTATTCTTACTTCCAAGGCCAAACTGACTCTTGCTAATATCAAGTCAATTTTTACTGGTACATCTTCCTCCATTGTTACTATCAAATCTGAGCCCTCTAATTTCACCCCTACTGCTTAATCTAGATGAGGTAGGGGATGGAAAGCTGTTAGTAGCCATGTTTCAGGTTCTTCAATAAGTCACAGTTCCTGAGAAGATAAAAAAAGTTATTGTTAGTATAATCTAACTAATGAAGGCCATTGTCATTGCTAACTTCAGGTCATATTGCTACATCTTATATTCATGATATACTTTAGCATGTCAAAGATTAGGTTATAGCAGGTCTATGATATCAGATACAGATAGAGAATAGCATAGGTTAGGCCAACCCACACAAGTCACCAGGTCAGATGCCCTTGGGTTTGGGTGTGGGTTAAGCTGAGAGCACCTGCTAACCCAGTGACAGTAAAGCTGTCAATCTCAACTATGCTATAACTTTGACTCTGATGGTGCTCAACCCATATCACCTTTACTGTCACCACATCACATAGCCAACCATTCTATTCAGTACTCCAAACTTCAGACTCCTAATTTGTCATCATGTCTTCTTCAGAGCTCATTCCTATGCAAAGCTACAATACTCATGATTCACACATTTAGACAGAACCATTAATACATCATTATCTTTGCATACCTCCTCTAGCACATTTCTCACTTATAAGAAGATCCTATCCAATCTACACTCAGTCATATGCAATAGGGGATATAGTCTATTTCCCAGAAAGTCGTGAACCATATATTTTTCTTAGAATGACATCTAGACCAGCATATCATGATAGGAGTAGAGTAGAATATGAGACAGAGTTTAGAGTACCATCCTATCCTGATTATCCAGCCCACTCCATTCAACTCACTCTTAACCACAAGATGAGAGTGTACAACTGTATTCCCATTAGTCCTCCTCTCAGACCCCTATCCTTGGATTGGATACTGGAGAAATTGCAGAAGATATGTTGCCTGTGACCTGGAAATACTCTGAGATGACTCAGTCCCTTGACTCATCCTAAGGCCCTTAGGAGTAGTGGACAAGGTTGTTAGACATTTATTGGTAGACTTCCTTATTGTTCCTTTTATTTGTTTTCCCTTTTTCTTGACAGGACTCGACCTATTTCCTATTCTGTTACTCTTTTTTCATTGTTACTTACCATCCTTACCTATTTGGTTAGTCATCCCCTATCATAGCCCCTAATCCCTATTTGTGCAGCCTCAATGTTGTACTATTTCTCTAGAGTTTCTCTATAATTTCCTCTTTTATATACTTTGTTTTTGTACTTTGTCATTCAACTGACATAGCCAACCTCTCACATCATTTTACATTGTTGCTTGGTTTTTGTATATAAAGGCCTCTGGCTCACTTCTGTAATAATAAGTTCACAAGTTAAAACCCCAAGTCAAGTCTCCAAGTCCAATTCAAGACTAGTCTAGAAATATCTAGACTATTGTACACAAGTCCAAGTCCAAGTATTAGTCATATGTGACATATCATGGTCACATCCTTGTCACATCCTTGTCACATCACATCCTCATCACATCATGTCTTCATCACTTACATTCTATTTTCATTTGTACATTGCTGTGTTACAGATCACAGTCCTGCTGTGCCAAATGAGTGTGCTATATCTTGTTGAACATAGTGACGGCAATCTGGCCACACATGGACCAGATGAAGGTGGCTAAGATCCACCATAACAGATCTATGGGATCCAGGTGTAATGACACCTGGCTTAGAGATGAATGATGCAGCGAGCACAGGATTTATACAAGAATTAATAATGCTCATTATTTTTGTAGTCTATATAGCATGTAGTTAGATCGATATCTAACAAGTTCTCTAAGAGATTAAATCTCATTTAATATCCCTCGATCTACAGGTTATGAGCCCGGCCATAACTGATCAACTATATTACACCCCACACCGTTTATTATGTCTATTATGTCAAACGCTTACAAGGTCGACCCCTTGAATGGGGATAATTATATTATGTGGCGACGGCACCTAGAATGGGTCTTAGAAGATCTAGATCTATGGGCAATAACCGACAGATTGGAGATGGAACCACAGCCGATAGATGCCAGGGCACCTACCAAAGCGGAACAGATAGCGATTGCTGAATGGAAAAAGAAAGATAAAAAAGCGCAAAAGAAGATATGTCCTAGGATATCCGATGAGTATCTGGTATATATTGATCAGGAGACTACTGCTACAAAAATATGGAGCAGACTGCATGGGATCTTCGAATCTAAAGCGGTGATTGGCATCATTAATATCTGCCAGGAATTTTTCCGAACAATGGTCATAGACGGCACTAACATGGATGAGCACATCCGGAAGATGCGTGGGCTATACCAATAACTGAATGCCAGGGGTCAATTAATTTCCCATGATGACTTCAGTAATACATTGCTCACTTCATTATCGGACACCTGGGCCACATGTATAACTACGATCAATGCAATCGGGACTGCGAACAACTCCGAAACACTGATCGTCAGGATCCTGGATGAAGATCAATTGCGAAGCACCAGTACTATTAAACAGACAGTGCTTAAGGCACAATACAACCCCGGTAACAGGCACAAGGGGGGAGATAAAGCACCTAGCGCTACCAAAGGGAATTGCCGGAACTGTGGCAAAAAGGGGCATTTGTGAAAGGCAACAACTGGGCCAAAAGGCCACTATGCCAGGTTATCTGGCATTAGTCTGTGGGCACTATTTAAACAGCAACTTGTTACATGTATTCACCAACCATTGCAATGGTATGTAACAGTACCTCCCCCTTAGGTACCAAGCCCTCAAGGTGCCACAGTGATGATATCTCAACAGGTTTCCCAGGCCTGTCTGTGGCTCCCCCCAAGCACTCTAATTACTATTTGACATAGCAGACCCCCATGATGTCATGGACCATCATGTAAGCCAGGGTTCCTGGGGTCCAAGTGATTGCAACAACCCTCTAAATTATTGCGCACACAGGGATTTGAACCGCTGACCTTTGGTCAACCTGGCATACTGTGAAAGGCAACAAATTCCCACAGTGATGTGTTCTTTCAACTGGGCCAAAAGGCCACTATGCCAGGTTATCTGGCATTAGTCTGTGGGCACTATTTAAACAGCAACTTGTTACATGTATTCATCAACCATTGCAATGGTATGTAACAGCATTATATTAAAGATTGTTGGGTAAAAGGGGGCGGCAAAGAAGGCCAGGCACCCAAGTGGTTCAAGGAACCGAAAGATCGGGACTCCGCCAAGCAATCTAAAGATGAGGATCTGGCATTTATGGCCTATATTAAGGAGGTCGCACTGGTGGCAATCTCAGCATCAGATTGGCTGGCCAACACAGCTGCAACAACGTACATCGCACGTAGCTGAAAAGATTTTATTATGTATACAGAAGAAAAGTTGGAAATCAATGGAATTGCCCCAGGAAATTCACTGAAAACCAAGGGTTGTGGTACAATAACAGTACATTTCAAAGCGAATGGAAAATCGTTCCCAACGACCTTACACGATGTCAAACATGTACTAGACTCCCCTAACAACCTTATCTCAGTTAAGTGGCTAACCGATCACAGATACTCGGCCAGATTCACATCCTCAGGGGTGGAATTCATTTCTGCCAAAGGCACTATATTTGCGATCGGGCGGAAGCAAAACCGATTATACAAGATGCATGTGATTCCCCAATCTCCGGGTCAGGTATGGGACTTTGCAGCTGTAACCAAGGGACGAACCTTAGATAAATGGCACCGGGTACTTGGCCATATCAATATCTATACTATCAAAGCCCTTCACAAAAATAAATTAGTCACAGGGCTAATGATCGATGACACACAGGTGCTGACTCAATGTACGGCATGTATTCAAGGCAAGTGCCATTTGGAGCCATTCCCCAAGGAATCACATGAATGGGTCCAGAAGATCGGCAACCTCGTGGTATCCAATGTATGGGGCCTGGCTCAAGTAGAAGGTTCAGGGCGTGAGCGCTACTTCTTTACATACACGGATTACAAAACAAGGTACACCAAGATCTATTTTGGGTTAACCAAAGACCTGGTCACAATTAACTTCCCACAATATAAGGAGTTCCTGGAGATACAAACCGGTAAAAAAGTCAAAAGAATTAGGACTGACAATGGTGGAGAATATGTTAACAAAAAATTCTAAGATTATTGCGCAAAAAATGGAATTATTATGGAAACTACAGCTCCATACTCACTGGCCCAGAACGGCATTGCCGAGCGGATCAACCGAACTGTTATATTAAGAACAGGGTACCTACCTGGGTGCTTGGGATGGAAATTACCCCCTATGAAGCCTTCTTTGGTAAAAAGGCTGATGTGTCAAAGTTAGAAGAATTCAGGATGCATTGCTGGGTCATGGTACTGGATCAAAGAAGATCTAAATTAGATCCGAAGGCAGAAGAACATTTATTCGTCGGGATAGCCGAGCACTCAAAAGCATAGAGATATTACAATAAAAAATCAAGGCAAATTCAAATCCCCAGGAACGTTACTTTTGACAGTTCAGATAACAGACTTTATTCAATCCCAAATGAAGACGACGACATGCCGCTCGAGGGGGAGACTACACCACACGAGTGATCACCTGACCCACCTACATCCACCCCAAATGAAGAAGCACAGATGCCAGAACAAGCACCAGAACCAGAAGTATGGCGCAGCACCCGGAAGACCAGCAGGCTAGATTACTGGCTACTACATTCAGGGGAACCAGCCACGTGGCCCGATCAGGCACTTATTAGCTGGGAAATAGTCACGGAACTGGAAAATTACGCAGAAGCAATCACATGGATCAACTTAGCGATCTGGCACAAGGCCATGATTAATGAAATGGATCAACATGATGAAATAGGCACATGGGATTATATTGAACTACCGGCAGGATGGATAGCGATCAGCTGCCGATGGGTATACATTACAAAAACACAAATAAATGGTGATTTTGACAGAGCAAAAGCACGGCTTGTAGCACAAGGGTTCACACAAAGGCCGGGAATGGACTATTTTAAAGTTTCCTCCCCTGTTGTCAAATTTGACTCACTCCAGACATTACTAGCTATTGGAAATGCTCTCGATTGGGAGATCGAGATGATGGATGTCAAAGGTGCCTATCTCAATTCATCGCTTGAGGAAGAGATCTACATGTGCCAACCTGAAGGTTTCAATGATGGATCAGGGCATATACTAAGATTAAAATGAGTGCTATATGGACTCAAGCAGGCCGGACAGGCTTGGCACCAGCGATTCTGATCAGCCCTATTAAGTTTTCATTTTATTCAGAGTTTAGCCGATGAATGTGTTTACATCTAGATCGATGGATCTGATACAGATGTAATTTCTGCCTATGTTGACGATCTCAGGCTATTTTCAAACAGCCGAGGAGGGATGGAATGTACCAAGAAGGAATTGAACACTGAGTTCAACATGATGGACCTGGGAGAAATGAAGAAAATATTAGGAATAAGGGTTGAAAGGGACAGGAAAGCAGGAACACTCAAGATCTCTCAAGATGCATATATTGACAAGTTACTCATTCGATTCCGCATACAAGACACCAACCCCGCATCAACACCCCTCAATAAAAATATGAAATTAACCACCCCAGAAGAGGCAATGAGTTCACCAGAAATTCCATATGCCAAGGCGATTGGTTCATTAATGTATGCAGCACTTGGCACCCGTCCCAATATATCCTTCACAGTCCAACATCTCAGTCAATTTACTACGTCATATGGACCAGAACATTAGACAGCAATCAAACACGTGCTCCGCTATCTCAAAGGGACACATGATCATGGTATTACATACAGACGGAGTGCTGGCCTAAATTTAGAGGTATTCACCGATGCCGATTATACCAATAGATCAGACACGTTATCTATAGGTGGCTATACAGCCATATTCGGAGGAGGCACGATCGCGTGGAGTTCAAAGAAACAGGGGACAATTGCACTATCAACAACCAAAGCGGAATATATTGCAATGACAGAGGGTGCAAAACAAATCATTTGGCTTAGAAGGTTCCTTCAAGATCTTGGCATAGATCAGACCACACCCACATCTATGCAATCAGACAACTTAAGCGCCATCACACTTTTCCACGATGCCATTTATCATGCATGGACCAAGCATATTAACGTGGCTTATTATTTTATTCGCAAGCGAGTGGCCTCTAATGAGGTAATACTCACTTACATTAGATCTAGGGACAATCTCACAGATTTAATGACCAAGGTACTAGATGTACACTAACACCGATATTTATCTGGCGGATTAGGTTTTTGGGCGTGGCCCGAATTGAGGGGGAGTGTTGAACATAGTGATGGCAATCCGGCCACGCATGGACCGGATGAAGGCAGCTAAGATCCGCTGTAACGGATCTACGGGATCTGGGTGTAATGACACCTGGCTTAGAGATGAATGACACAGTGAGCACAGGATTAGTACAAGAATTAATAATACTCATTATTTTTGTAGTATATAAAGCATGTAGTTAGATCGATATCTAACAAGTTCTCTAAGAGATTAAATCTCATTTGATATCCCTCGATCTACCTATCTCACTATAGAAAAGGACCAGTGCGCACAGGCTTTTAGTTATTAATTACCTAGAGCAAACCTACACCAGCCCAACCCAGTATGTCAACTATGTATGCATGCATGTGCATGTATACAACACATACCTAGGGACTCACTCCTGTCGTATATGTGTGCATATGACATGCACGTGCCACATGTGTATACATATGACATGAACATGCCATACATATATGCATATGACATGCGCCTGCCAACATGAATATACCATACACACACATGTATGACATATACATGTACATCATGTTTGTGATGGCATATGCATGTACAACATGTTCATATTGGCATGTGCATATATAGCATGTTTGTATTGGTGCATATGCATACAGCACATTCATATTGGCACCTGCACGTACAGCATGTTCATGTCAGCATGTACGCATATAGCATGTCTGTTTTGGTACAAACACATACAGCACATTTGTATTGGCGCATGCATGTACAGCACATTCATTTCAGCACAAATATATACAGCACAAACATATACAGCACAAACATATACAGCACATTCGTGTCAGCACATGCGTATACAGCATGTTCATTTCAGTGCAAACATGCTGCATGGATGCAGGTGCAGTGCATACCTGACACGCATCCACCCATGGGAAAAACCCATGGGTTGATGGGTTTGAGTTCCCTATAGGTTAGGTGCAGGTCACCCACATTTGACCTATGGGTGACCCATGCCATTCCCTAGATATAGGCTCATTTTGTCTCACAAGTGGCTGATATAACTAAAATATTATTCAATGCTTTATTCACCAGTCAGCCTTCATCTCCCATTCCTTCCTGTACTTCTTCACCTGAGTTTATAATGTATATCTAATTGTCAAATTTGGTGAGAGCTGTCTTGTTCTATTTAATTGGTAGGAGCTTTGATACTGTTTTGCATCCCCATCAGGTAGGAGTGTTAGTTTACATAATGTTGTAAACAACTTGGTTGTATAGGCATATTCAGTAACTACAAGGCTTGTCTTAACAACCACATCCTCTATCTGTGTCTGTCTGTCTGTCTGTGTCTGTGTTTGAGTTTTTCTTTCTATCACTCTTTTATAGGGAATAGCACAGGGTATGCCAACCCACACAGGTCACCAGGTCTGGTGTCCTTGGGTCTGGGTGCAGGCTAAGCTAAGAGCAACCGGGCCCAACCTGCGGTGTCACGCGTGCGTACAACACAAATGCGACGTACGTGCACGCGTATGACATGCACACGTCCAACACGAACACGCCGTACGCACATCCGACACCCGTCCACCCATGGGAAAAAACCCATGGGTTGATGGGTTCAGGTTCCCCATGGGTTGGGTGTGGGTCACCCACATTTGACCCATGGGTGACCTGTGCCATTCCCTACTCTTTTACTCTACTGCACTCAACAGTATCCATCT
>QLPG01007272.1:0-11031 GCA_003314385.1 Gomphus sp. MG54 | reverse complement strand
ATTATCAATTTTTGAGCCCAGGATCTCGGATATCTCGAATTTGGGTTCGCCGTCGATTATGACTGGGGGCGGAGGTGGTTGAATGTGATTAGGAATGGGATTAGGAGTGACTGGCTTGAGCATTGAAATGTGGAATACAGAATGTACTGCGTTCATGTAGCCTGGGAGTTTCAGAGTAACAGAGTGAGTACCAAGATGTGCAATGATTTCAAATGGACCCAAGAACTTCTCAGCTAGCTTTTTTGCAGGATGGGTAGTCCTGAGGAATTTGGCTTTGATAAACGTGAGACTGCCAATAGAAAAGTCTGGGGATAAAAGTTGTTTAGTGTCAGCCGAGGATTGGTACATTTGTTGAGCATTGAGGATGTTGGTTCGAAGTTGCTGGTGCAACTTGTCCAGGTCAACTATGAAGTCTTGTGCTTGTGATGAAGCAAGGTTGCATTCAGGGTGAATGGTGAGATTGGGATGATAGCCTTTGTTGGCAAAGAAAGGCAAGACTCCAGTGGTCACACTGGGAGCATTGTTATAGGCGAACTCTGCAAGGGGTAATAGCAAAGCCCAGTTGTCTTGTTGATAGTTGCAATAGACGTGGAAGTCCCACTCCCTACTTTAACGTCTGATTAGTACGCTCAGTCTGGCCATCGCCTTCTGGGTAATAGCCTGAGGTGAAATGCAACTTCATGTCAAGGGCCTTCCCAAGAGAATGCCAGAAGTGGGACACGAATTCCGAGCCTCTATCTGAAGTGACGTGAGAAGGAATGCTGTGTTCGGAGAATATGTGAAGTGCGAAAAGTTCTGTGAGCTGAGAGGAATTGATGGTGACGGAAGTGGGAATGAAGATAGACTGTTTGGTAAAGCAGTCGACTATGACTAGGATGGCCATGAATCCTGAGGACGTGGGAAGCTGCTCAATGAAGTCCATGAATATTGAGTTCCAGGGTATGTCTGGTACTGGAAGCTGTTTGAGTAATCCATATGGCTTGTGACATTGCGATTTATTCCACATACACATCATGCAGGACTTGCAGTAGTCTTTAATGAATGAGTGCATGCCAGGTGTTAAATCCGCGTGTTGGCGCTTAGCTAGAGACTTCTGGAAGGGTTTTCAGGGGGTTCTGAAAGGGTTCCAAAGGGAGAGTTCATATTCTGTGGGTGGGGGTGAGGATTGGAATCGGGATCGGAATCGGAGCGGACAGAAGTCGGGAACGCCGGGGGTCTGGGGACTGTTCATGGTATAGGGTGGTGCGAATGGTTTGAGGTCACAGGGACTTGGCTTCAACTTGTGTGTTGCACCCTCCTCGATCGTCTGTCCCTAATTTTGGAGAGTTGGAAAGTTTACCGGAAATTAATTGGAGACTACGATGCAAATTAAGTCAATATTCATACTGGTGAATAGTCCAGTCAACTGGGAGACTATATACATGCGACTATCCTTGTACTATCTTTGCCAGTCATAAAACAAGGAGGAAGGGAGTACAAGGGGTCAATATAAAAGAGAAAACAAGGGAGCGAGGTACGCGATGATCCTGCACGTTGTCTATCAAAGGAATGGAACCTTGACTTCGGAGTCTTCGGAGGTTCAGAAACACAGAACCTCGGAATATGTATTGGACATCCGGAAATTGGTTATTCAGTCTTTAAGCGATTGGAAAAGTCCTGGAAAAGGTGTGGGTGGTTGTGGGGGCTGGTATGGGTTTATTGAGAGTATGGGCCATAATGCCAGGCCAATTGTAGTCACGTCTGATGAGGTCTATGGTTTTGTTAATTCCAAAGTGATCATGCTTATGTTGTAACACGTGTAAGCGTAAGTCTTGGGCCTCAGGAACGTAGATGCGATCGTCAAATAGCAACAGACCATTGGAATTAGTCTGCCACTTTAGGTCGTCGTTATTCGTGAGGTGTTTCTGGGCTAAGGAGTTGGAACAAAGATGATGTCTGATGTCATTCAGGATACGCTCGGTGTCCATAAGAGTCAAGGCCCTCAGTACTTGTTCGACAAGGCTTGTGGCTTGAAGGGATGTGGTCAACTGATGTTGAGAGAAGATGGGTCGAAGGTTTTGGGGATTAATGGTGGTGTAGTTGCTCATCCCCTCCTTAAGGTAGACATACCATCGTCTAGTGAGTGAATCAGGCTTAGTACTCAAACGACCTGGTCTGAAACGGATGACAAGATTAAACTGAGAGAGGTATTCTAACCACCTAGCTTAACGTCTAGTCAACAACTTGGTTGTACAAAAGTACTCCAAATTCTTATAATCAGTGATGACATTGACAGGGTTGCTGGAACCTTCTAAGTAATGACACCACTTTTGAAAAGCTTTGAAAATCACGAGCAGTTCTTTGTCACAAACATCATAATTGAGTTCTGGAGAGGTGAAAGTTTGGGAATGAAAAGCAACAGGATGAAGCTCGCCGTCTGAGGAGTGTTGAGAGAGTATAGCTGCTAAAGTGTAGTCTGACGCATCTGTCTCCACAATCAAGGGCAAATCAGGAGTCCAATGAGTTAAAATAGGGGCAGATGTGAATGCTAGTTTCAGCTTATTAAACACATCTCTACACTCCTCACTCCAGTTCCAAGCCAGACCTTTGCAAGTGAGTCAAGTAAGGTAGCGGACAAATGGTTTTGGCTAAGGTCACGTGATGTGACAGTCACGGTCACAAGCGCAAAAATTTTTGTCATTGAAAAAAAAATTTGTATTCTGCTACAGAGGATGGTGATTTTTTTTGGAAATAATAACTGAGATACATTATATATAACATCAGCCTTGTCTGACTTAGCTAAAATAGTATCTGGCATGATGCCAGATCCTCATGCAAAATGGTGGATATGACAGTTGAGTCACGTGACCTTAGCGGAAATGGCCGGCTGCAACAATAATATCCTACCTCTACCTTACCTGTGGGAATGTCTTTCTATATATGGAATATTTCCTTATATAGGTGATTACATCAGCGCAAAAATTTTGTGACTGAAAATTTTTTGACAGTGTCAGACTGCTTAAAAAAAGTGTTTATGAATTTTGAGAATATGTTTGACAGTTTGGATATACTATACTTGCAATAGTGATTTTTTTCAAAAATTAAAACCAACAATATGTACATATAGTTCCATGCCATTGATCTGTGGTCTCAGAATAATTTTTTTGTCTATGCTGCCAGATCCTTATGCAAAATGGCAAGCGTGACACTTGAGTCATGTGACCTTAGCGGAAACCGTTTGTCTGCTACCTTAAGAGGAGTCGTAATAGAGGAATAGTTGAAAATGAATCTCCGATAGAAGTTCGCAATCCAAGGAATGATTAGATGTTTTTGACTTCATGCAGCTCAGGCCATTGAGTGATGCATTTGACTTTATCCTCCACCATCGTAAGGCCCTCAGGTGATAGGATATATCCGAGGTATTCGATGGATATTTGGTGGAAGGAACATTTGTCTTCTTGAGCATACAAGTTGTGCTTGCATAATCATCATAGAACTTCGTGAATGTGTTAGATATGCAAGGATTCATCATTGGAATAGATGAGGATGTCATCCAAATAGACTATGGTGCAGTTGTCTAATAGGTCACCAAAAATATCATTCATGAAATGCTGAAATGCAGCAGGGGCATTAGAAAGTCCGAAAGGCATGACAAGCCACTCAAAGGATCCATAACATGTCCTAAAGGCTGTCTTCCATTTGTCCCCTTCTGCAATTCGAATGAGGTGGTAGGCATATCTGAGGTCGATTTTAGTGTATATACGAGCTTTCTTGGGCACATCTAAGAGGTCAGAAATAAGGGGAAGTGGATAACGGTCCTTCTTTGTGATTCTGTTTAGACTGCAAAAGTCTATGCAGAGCTGCAAGGAGCTGTCCTTCTCGTGTACGAATAGAACTGGGGAGGGTCAAATGAAGCCCATGTTGAGGTGCTCGTTGATGAAGTCTCATAGTGATTGGAGTTCGGATACTGAGAGGGAATAAATGGGACCAAGAGGGGCAAAGTGCCATCCTCAAGGTTGATCTTGAGATCGTAGGGTCTATGAGGTGCTAGTGTATTACCGCGCTGTTTACCAAAGACATCAGTGAAGTCATGATAGAATTCTGGAACATGCTGTTTAATGCTATCCAGGTTGTTGGAGGAATCAACTGTAGTGGAGCCTCGAGCATACTTGTCGAGATCCATGAGGTTGAGTTGAAAGGCTTGCGAACCTTCTAGTTTGCAGGCACAAACAAACACTTCTGCATTAACTAGGGCTATCCACAGTGCCTCCAACTTTGGAGATGGTGACGGATTGCTAGGAAGTGGGGTGCTAGACTGTAAGGCAGCGGTTGAGGCCTGAGGTGTCAGAACGGTGGTCGGTTTCGTAGACTTGAAGGTTATACTGCCCAATACCCAGTCAATCAATGGATTGTAGCAGGTGAGCCAGTTGAAGCCAAGTACTGCGGAGCAACTGCCATCCAATATTGTCACGTAGAAAGTGATGTTCTGAAGTTCGCCAGTCAGAAATTGGATCGGAATGACAGAGTTAGTAGAACCATCAAATAATTATGGAATAGCAGGAACTGAATTAGTAGGCAAAGAATATTTCTGCACAACTTGTGATTCAATAAAGCAGTCTGAAGAACCACAATCTAAGAGCATAACAAAAGGAAGTTCGGAAATAAGAGAACAAGACAGATTAAGTATAAGCAAAGTTTTTGAAGTTTCAGAAGTAGAAGATATGTGAGAAATAGGAGAATTAGAAGAAAGGGCATTCAAGAATAGCACGTGAGAGAGGCTAACACATTCCTCAGCTCATGCATTTCCAAGGTTGCAGCTCATTTTTTCGACTCCGTCGCCATGTTGTCTTCGGCATTGGTATCGGACGTGCTTGCCTTGGTTGTGTGTGCTTTCGCTGTTTTCTTGTTGTTCGAGTTGTTGGATTTGTTGTTAGAAGAGGTTGATGAGGATTGAGAATTGGATTTGGGGCAGTCTTTGACCATGTGACCTTTTGAAGCACACAAGAGACAAAGTCCTGCATCAATTCGCCTTTGACATTCTTCAGGCAGTAGCTTCCCATCTTTTCCGAGCTTGGACCAAATGTCGTTAGCATTGTTGTTATTGTTAGAAGACTTATTGTTGCTGTTCTTCTTCCCCCCCTTCTTACTCTTCTTGTTGTTCAAGTTGTTGGAGTTGGAAGAAGACTGATGGTTGTTGTTGTTGTTAGAGTTGGATTTGGACAAGGACCTGTTCGGTTTTGAAGGCATTCCAAAGTTGTCGAACTCCTTGTGTTCCCAATATCTGCTGTCGATCTCGAGTGAATATTGTCTGAGTTCAGCAAGAGTTTTGAAATGAGGGAAGTTAAGGAGGCTGCCCTTGATATATCTGGCCAACCCCTTGTACGCTGCATGTGCGAGGGCGGCATTGTTCCACTAAGTGCGAGTGGAGGCTCTGGTGAAGTTGATGAAGTATTGTGCCACACGATGGTTGTCCTTCATAACTATCTTTCTAAGCTCAATTTCTGCCTGTGCAGTGCTGTTGAATGGACCGAAGTTGGTCTCCAGCTCTTGACAAAAATCCTTCCAGACCTTAAGCCAACTAGGCTCAGGCTGGATTTTGCCTAGAATTGCGGGTTTGAAGTACTGGAGTGTGGGGCCTGTGAGGTACAAGATGGCATATTGGACCTTCAACACATCCATCAAGAATGCAGATGGACGGTCTCAAAAGTTCAGCATGCATTATAAAAAGAATGTGCGAAGCTTAGCTTGGTCGGTACCATCGTAAACCTCGGGCTCACGAACCTTGGCATGATGACCAGGGTTGGGATTAGATCTAGGGGGCTGTTGGGCTAATCGATCAACGAGTGCCTTGACAATTTTGTCTGAGCTAGAAGAGGAATTAAGAGTCAGATTAGAATTAAGAGTCAGATTAGAATTAGAAACATGAGTGGGGTTCGGATTTGCAACTTAGACAGGGTTTGGATTTGGCTCGTTGTCATTGTTGTCGTTAATTGGGTTTTCTTTGTCATTGTCCTCAAGTTCAGGAGGAGCGTTCCCTCCTGATGGGCCAGCTTCGCAAATTGAAGGTTGTTCTGACAGCTGTCGAAGTGAGGAAATCTCCTGCAACTGACTTGGGACTTCTACGATGAAAGGTAAACTGCACGTAGTGGATCAGGCATTCATGATGGTCGTGATATGCAAAGATGAAGTGCAATCAAGTGTGGAAGTCAGATAATACTGTTACGATGTAGAAAAAGGTCGTAATTGTAATATTAATAATCTCCCAAAGGCGAGGCAATGGTGAGGTTATGAATGGGGCTTGGCTTCAATGTTATGCATTGCACCTACTAGACTGCACAGTCCCCAATTTTGTAAAGGCGGGACAGACAGAAATGAACAAAAGAACCTTAGTCGAAATCAAGCTTGATTATCTGACTGAAGACTGAACTACTGAGTGCAAGATCTTTATACTACTTTCTAATCTATTAGGAGTCGAATAGATTCCTATAATAGAATGAGAAAGCTGAGGATCATGAAAAGTGAGAACAGAAATACTACGCCCCAAATAATGATCTGTCACTCCAATTCCCAACAGAGTTACCCTAAGGAACATAATAGTGGATCGGATATAAGAGACTGAGCAGAATTGCAAATAAATGAAAATGGAATGGAACGTAAATGAAAGGATATTAAATGTAAATGAAAACGGAATGGAATAGCAAGAATATGGAGTGTGACGTAAATGAGTGGAGTGAATTGACAGGAGCATGTAATGCCAAGACGGATACATGAGGTGCCTATAGTCTGTGGGCTGAGGGCATATTGTTGAATAGCAAGCGAGAGCAGAGTTGGGCTGAGTGGGCTGAAATGAATAGGCGGGTATGCCAGCATATGGTTTTTAACAGTATCCCCCCCTTATGGCTGAGTCCCATGAGGCCACAGAAATGAAGTTCTAGAACGGTGGCCCCATTGGAGTTTGGAAATGTGAAAGCATATAAGAGAGTCATGAGGGAGTTTGGGGGTGACCATTCGTCAACATCGCCAATGGAGGACACTTACATCAATTCTGCCTATGTGCAGATTCTACAATCTTCTATGCTCCAAGTTTTTCAAGTTGGCCAAGTTCATAATTGATTGCTTCCTGCCATTCCACTGCATCTAGACTAGCAAGTGCCTCTTTTAGTATAGGTTCTGGCTCTACAGATGCTAATGCCCATTGTCTTTCAGATCCTGGTAAATCTTGCTCCTCTATGGCTGTTTCTCCTGCATGGTCTCCTTCATTAAGATTCTGGTAATATCCTGCAGGTGGTCGAACTCATGTTACCTGTGGGACAGTTGGTTGTGGAATCTCTGTTGGGGTGACTGGTGGTGCAGGTGGTAAGTTTTGCATCAGTGCCATAGGTGGCAGGGGTTGTGGTATGTGTTCAGATATTGCCACTCTTTCATCCATGTTGTCTGCTGGTACAACAGCAGTAATTGGTGTGAATGTTACATTACGTTCAATGCTCACCCTCCTTTTTTCTGGCCAATAT
This sequence comes from Gomphus sp. MG54, assembly GCA_003314385.1. Lineage (NCBI taxonomy): Eukaryota > Fungi > Basidiomycota > Agaricomycetes > Gomphales > Gomphaceae > Gomphus > Gomphus sp. MG54. Next base: position 3,541 of record QLPG01007272.1, on the reverse strand, counting down.
ACACATTATCCTTTGCTTTCTTTGTCAATCCCAACAAATATGGCTTCATCTGCCCGTGATGCTAGTTTTCCTCCAGCAGTAGAGTGTACATATAGTTTTCCTCCAAATTCATGTGCTCGTGAAAGATTGGGTTTTGTTTTGTAGACTAGGGAATAGGGTGTTTCACTGTCAAGCGTCGGGTACTGACGGACTTCGGTACTGCCGAGGGGTGTTGTCGAAAGGTTGGGCGGACTATGGCCAAGTCCTGCAGGCCAAGAGTAGTGGTGTTGGCTTCAACATACTCGTGCGTTACACCCTACTTGCCGTGTGTGCCACTGTATTTGCAACAGACAGGTACTCAGAGGGATGCTGAAGGTGCCAGCCCGAGTCGAGGACTTAACAGAAGAGAAGAAGGTAGAAGGGCCTAAGCCTAGTCGATACCCAGAATGAGGAAGTATGTACATCCATGTCCTACTTATATAGGTTAAGAAGTGACATGTGGAATATAAGGAATGTGGGACAACAAGGTATGCAGAGCATGTGGTTATTGTCCACAATGAGTAAAATTAGAATAAGAAATGTAAGGTGGAAGTAAAACAATGAAAGACCAAATAATAGGACGTGCCCTAGCACAATAGGAAATGCCCGATTGTAAAACAAGGCCATAACTGAAGATAACACAAGGGCAGGAAGTCCTGAGGTGAGGCAGACAGAGGAGTGAGGAGTAGGCATGGGAATGAGGGGTGTGACCGATATGTGTGTCTGGCCAAGAACAACTCATTGAATGGTTCGTACTTGGTTACTAATGGAGCATTTTAGTCGGTACTGCCGAGCTATTGGTTCCTCGGTACGTGTACTTGACATTCACTTGGAATGGCATGGGATAGTAGGTGGTTTTTCAGCCAAGTTGCATAGTTAATGGCTTCTGGCCATAGAAACTTCGGCATGTTTCTTCCAAGTAACATTGCATGTGTATGTTCAACCAAAGTAGGGTTTAGCCGCTCTGCTACTCCATTTTGCTGTGGTGAATCATGAACAGTGAGTTGTCTTTTGATACCATTAGATTTTAAATATTCATCAAATTCTTCATTTAGATACTCTCCACCTCTATCAGATCTCAATATCTGCAGTTTGGCTCCTGGATAATGTCGTACTGTTTCTGCTACATAGTGTTTTAATGCTTGAAGTGCATCAGACTTGAGTTAGAGAAAATAGACTTGAGTTTCCCGGCTAATATCATCTGTGAAGCTGATGTAGTATCTGCTACCACCAATGCTAGTTGTTTGGACAGGCCCCCATAGATCAGTGTAGACTAACTCTCCATATGAACAAGCCCTGTTCTGGGATTCTTTAGGAAAAGAATGTTGAACTGCCTTAGCTTTGGTACAGGTGTCACAGAATTCTGGAGTAGAGGTAGTGTTGAGCTCTAAACCCTCTATAAGTCCCTTTTTCACTGCATAAATGACAGCATATTGTCCTACATGTCCTAGAATCCTATGAAGCACATGTACAGAGAGGTTTTCTTGTGTTGTATGTGCTTGATGAGTGAATGGAGTATGGATAGTGTATAACCCATTAACTTGTGGGATCTCTGCTATAGTTTTCTTGTGTGGTGCAGGGGAAAATATTTTGCACATATTTTTTTCAAATTGGACCATAAATCCAGCTGAAGTGATGCGGTTGGTAGAGATGAGGGTAAGGACATTTTTGGCATATATAGTACATTTTTCAATGTGACTTCTGTCATTTTGTTCCCTAGGGGCAGGTTTATTTTGATATCTCCTCTACCGATGGCACTTATGGTAGATCCATTGGCTGTATGCACATCTTGGGCAGGTATGTCTGAGAAGGTAATGAAGTTAGACCGATCTGGACAGAAATATGACATTGCTCCTGAGTCTATGATTGCTGCATTATTAATGGTTTCTGCAGAAGTAAATGCAAAGTTGTCCTGGGGTATAGGGGCGCTCACAGTACTTGCAGATTGGTTCATGTGAGTTCTATGATTCTGATTATTGTGCCCTCGGTGCTGAGGTCCCTGTCCTTCTTTTCCACCTCTGGGTCTCCAGCAGTCTGATCTGTAATGACCCTTTCAGTGGCAGTTGTAACACTCGATGTCTCTCTTTCCAGGGTTTCCTGGATTTGTATTATTGAACTTTGCAGAAAGGGTAGAATTTTCTCCCTTCTTTGTCAAAAGTTGTCTTAGGAGTTATCTGTGCTCATATTCTTCGGTAATGACCTTTATTAGGTCATTTGAGGTTATATCCTTGTCATTCATGCAGGCATTGGTGCTGACTGCAGATAATGTTGGTCGATATGATTCTGGTAGGGATCCTATGAGAATAGCAGTATAGTCTTCATCTTCTACCTTCACTCCCATTCCTGCTAATGATTGCTTCATTCTTCGTAAAGCCCTAAAATGCTCCTTGATATCACTTTCTTCTTGACAGCATGTTTCATGCATACATTGGTGGAGGTCAGTTTGCATCAATTTTGTTTTGTCTTGATGGATTGAACATAGCTCCATCCATATTCTAGAGGCATTGTCAAATTCTTATACTTGCAAGTACATCTCGTCCGTTATAGTACCAAAGATTTGCTGTTTGACCAGTGAGTTCAAGTAATGGTATTCTTGTATTTCTTTTAGATTGTTCTGAATTTCATCAGGGGATACTGCTCCTCCATTGGGGCTTTGTGGGACTCCAGCTTTATCTTGCATTAGTGGGTCAGGTTCCTTTGCCATCCCATCACTATACTGTCTCATGGTGCTTCCTCTTGCATTTACTGCCGTTAATAGTCAGCCTTTATATATGATCCAGTTTGAACCATCTTTGGCAAGCTGGGGGACATTGAAGAATGATGAGCTGGTAATGGGGGTAGTATCCATTGATTGAGTGGTGGGGCCCATAACCTCTAGAAATCTAAACAATTATCTCAGTCATTGGTAATGCCAGAAATGTCTGATTCCAACATGGTGCACAACACTCCTGAACATAATGGAGTGGCTGAGTGCCTGAACCATACCTTAGTTAAAAAGGCTCATGCCATGTTGATAGATTCCAATCTCTGTCATGACCTCACTGAGATTACAGTCATCCTCATCTCTGGTTTCAATCATATGGACACATTCCCTTTTTAGGACAACCCTGCTCGAACCACATGGATGTACCTTTACCTTCAGCCAATTCCATTCATCCACTTCTCTCAGTTCATACAACCTCTGCTGCCAATCTTCAGCCCTCTGATGGGACAATGTGCCCTCTATTCACCAGTTGTAACCTCATCCAACCTATATTACTAAATGCTTTTAATTTCCATTCCATTATCTTGCAATTTGCCTTGCCCTTTCCAGAAATGGAAGTACATTGAGATCCCACCCAAGATCCCATTCAGATCCCACAGCAGCTTGGTTACAAAGTTCGCTCAAGCCCCTTGTACTTTCACTCCCTTGTTCTTTTGATTGGAGACCCCTTCCCCATTCATGTCCTCCCTTGTTCTCTGTCGCTAAGCCCTACTGGAATTTGAAATACATACTAGTATAAATATGCATGTAATGTAGAAG
>QLPG01007260.1:0-13201 GCA_003314385.1 Gomphus sp. MG54 | reverse complement strand
AGCGGCATTTGCGGTGCCACTCTTCATCTGTGAGTCGGTTTTCTTATCTCCAGTAATGCATGCAGGTTTAGGGCACTTGTTCCTGTAGTGCCCTCTATCTCCACAGTTCCAACACGTCCCAGGCACTTTTCGCAAAGTGCATCCCCCTTTGTTGTTTGAAGCTACTGACAGAGCTTCGTCTTTTTCAGTTCCTTTAGGGGTGCTTGCATTGCGACAAGCGCGTTGAGCTTGGTGATGCTCATACTCTTCTGATGTGAGTGAAATAAGCTCGTCTGGGTCAATCGTTTTTGATGAGCTATATAATTTAGCTCCCGCAAGCAAATTCGACACAAAAGAAGATAGGTGAGGGGGTAGGGACTTGATAATGGTGGAACAATAGTCTTTCTCCTCGATGTTTACACCGTAAGTTGCTAGTTCCTCCTTTTTGACTTGGAGGTTATCTAGAAATTCATGGATGTCTCCTTTGTCAGGACATTTCGACTCCATAAACTGGGAGCGCAAATCGGCCTGAGCGAAGGCTCCTTTAGTTGAGTACTCGGTCCGTATTAAGTCCCATCGGTCTTTAAGGGACGTTTTACTATGGACTCATATGAGGGTTGAGTCCGGGATACGGTGAGTAAGCAGGGCTTTCGCTAAACGGTCATCCTTTGTCCACTGAGCAAGGGCCACCTCTTCTTTAGCAGTGGGAAGTGAGCTCAGAGTGGGACAGACAGCGGTACCATCGAAATATCCCCACAAGCCCTTGGCCTCGATGGCGTCCTGGAAGCGTATGGTAAATGCTGTCCAGTTCAAACCATTTGGCATGAGGTTCGGGACTGAGGATGGGAGGATATCAGTGGTGGTTAAGGCTGTTGTGGACATTGGAGCAGGAGATAACTATTTGGTATGTGAGCGGGAGTGGGGCCCAATAACCTGTTAAGATAACTAGACTATACGACGATATAACTCAGTGTTTGCGCGATGTCAAACCACTGTGATTTACCTATACGACGATATAACTGTAGCCTACAGGTAAGCTGAATAATATACTATGGGAGTCGGATAGTATCTTACCTCAGTGTTTGCCCGATGTCAAACCACTGAGGGAGACTGTACATAGAGTGTAACTACTTATAGTTTTGAAGACAATAAACTATATAAAAAGGAATAAAAGAATGTCTTGCACCTGCGCAAGACCTAAAACGGCCAATAATGGCCTTGCTTACTAATCGGCGATTTCGGGCGCGGTGGTTTGCTTTTCCAACACTAACTCCTCCGCAACAACTGGAATCACCGGCACTGCTGACTCCCCATGCCAACTCTCATGCAAGAGAACTATCACACAACCCATGAACCTCACCCCTTCCACTAATTCGAGGAGCAACCTGTTTGACCTGGCCTGCTCTTGGAGTATGTCTTCCCAGATTTTGGCAAGTTACCATGACCCTGACCCCCCGGACAATGGGACTTCCACTGTCATTTCACACCTGCTTGGTTGTATGGCCACCAGCCATTTGCTCAGTCACATTGTAACAGCCCTCCTCGGCCTCTTCATTGGCCACTCCTCTTCTGTCCCCTCCCCTCCACTCTGCTTCTCCTCACTTTCACTCTCCGACTCCACCTCTTCCTGACTCCTCACCTTGTGCTGCCAAGGCGCCGCCAGACTACATTTTACCCGGTGCATGTTGCAGCACCCACACACTGCCCTCACATTTCTAATGGAGCAGGCCTCCCCGTGTTCCTTGCAATGGTCGCAAGGAGGGAAAAGAGAGAGTGACCACTCCTGGGTCGGCTTCTTTTGGGCTGATAAAAAATAAGTAAACAAGGACAAAAATAAGAAAAAACAACCCACATACCTGGCCCCACTTGGCCTACCTCTGCTACTCAGCCCTGTATCCATGTCCATACCCCTCTTATGCGTCATCATCTTCGGCACACCTGGGTCTTTGGGATCTTCGACAGCTTTGACACCCTCATTCTTGAGTGTCTTGCTCCACCCTGCAATGTCCTGGCTAGCCTTCACGTTGCCTTTTTCCTCAGGAGCCCGAGTAACTGCCTACTGGGCCAAATAGACCCTCTTTTCCACAGCTGCCTGGGCAGTTTCCCAAGCTAGACAAGCAGCCTTGGTTGCTGTCTCGAATGCCTCCTTAGTGGTTGTTTCCACCTGCTCCATCTCCATTTTTGCCTTTTTGGCAGCTTCCTCATCTGCCTTCAGTTGAGCTGCGGCAGCCCCATCCACTACCTCTTGCTCCCGTTAATGCTGTCATTCAAGCCGTTTCTTCTCAAATTGTTCCTTTTCATCATTGGTTATGGCACCCATTCCTCACCCTGATCCTTTGATGGGAGCAAGGATATAGTTGATGGAAAGCCTGGGAATTCCCCAAACAAATCCGTAATGTCACACTGACACCTGGAACTCTATTTTCAACTCCACCTACTAGCTTCATGGGTTCAGCCGCTAGAGGGGGGATACTGTCAAGTCCACAACACTGAAGTACCGGCTCACTCAGGAATACCAACCAACTGGCCCTTGCCCACATTATCTTGCACTATCATGTGGCCTCAGCTTGGTACGCCCAGTACATCTTCTGGACCACTCCTCTTGCCCTATCCTCTTCATTGTTCTCTCACCCTCTATCCATTCCTTGACTCGCTCCCCCTGAAACATATTACTACTTCATTATTGTTCGGTCATGGCCCTATTGTCAGGCTCTGGGAATGCCGAGGAGTGGCCAAGTCCTGCAGGCCAGGAATAGTGGCATGGCTTCAATGTGCCCATGCATTGCACCCTACTTCCCATGCATGCCACCGATTTAGGACAGAGGGATACCTGGGAGAATGCCAAGAATGTTGGCCCAGGTAAAGGACTTTAGACAGGAGGAGGGAGGACAAGAAGGGGTAAACCTAGTTGATTTCCAGAACGAAGAACCATCTACATACATTCACTACTTATATAGGTTAAGAAGTGAGATGTGGAACTGGGTGGCACAAGGAATGGAGAACAATAAGGTATGAAGAATCATGTGGAGGTATTGTTCACAATGATCAAGAATAGAACAAAGGAATGTAGGTGAGAATAGAACAATGAAATGTGATCGAGAACAAAAGAGTGAGTGAAAATAGAACAATAGAGAGTGGACAAACATAAAACAATAGGGCCACTTCCAAGTGACAACAAATAGTGAGTGTCCTGAGAGTAAACAGGCAAGGGGAAGGACAGGGAATAAAAGAATGATAAATAATAGGAGGGTGGGATAGAGATAATGAACTAAATGAAGAACCATATGTACTGAGCCAAGGCCACACACTGGTGAGGGATGATATGGGTAAGGGTTGGTTGGTCAGTACTGCCAAGTAAATCAGAGCATGGTATTGTGGGCTTGACACCTATTGTTTTATCTCCGGTCATCTCCATTGTTCTATTTCCTCCTCCACTCCCTCATTATCTTGTTGTCAGCCATCCTCTATTATTATAATCCCGCTTACATTCCTTATTCTATTCTTGATCACTGTGGACAATGCCCCCATGTGGTTTTTTCACACCTTATTGTTTTCCATTCCTTACGCCACCCTGTTCCACATCTTGCTTCTTAACTATATAAGTAGTGGGATGTATGTAGATAGTTCCTCACTCAGAATATCAAATCAGTTCACACCCCTTAGTCTGTTTCTTATCTCTAAAGTCCTTTGCTTGAGCGGATTCCCTTGGCATCCTCACCAGACCCCTCTTGATCCAAATTAGTGGCACGCACAGAACAGCAGGGCACAACACATGAGTACATTTGTTATGTCCCATGCCCCCAACAAACCCATACCAACCACCCACCCCATTTCTGAAACCTCCCCGACCACCAAAGGACGAACAATTACCTTCCGTAGTTCCCATTCCCATGACATCCGTCTGAGCCCCCGCTAGTCCAATCCCAATTCCCATGACCAAGGTTCCACATCTTGATAACCGATGCGCCAGTCTATCGCGTACCTTACTCCCTTATTCTTCTTTCCTATTGACCCCTTGTACTCTCTTTCTCCTTGTTTTATGACCAGCAAAGATAGTACAAGGATAGTCGCATATGTATAGTCTTCCAGTCGACTGGACTGTTCGCCAGTATGAATGTCGACTTAGTCTACCACCTAGTTTCCGATTCATTTCCGGTAAACCCCCATCTCCTCTCTGAAATTAGGGACAGATGATCGAGGAGGGCACAACACATAAGTTGAAGCCAAGTCCCTTTGACCTCAAACACTTCAGTGACCGGATTGAACCAATCCGTAACTGACCCTAAGCTCCTGGTGCTTCTGTCTCCGTCTGTAGTCCATCCGATTCCTGTTCTTGGTCTTCGGCCCTGTTACAGACCTCCACGCTAACCCGGATAGCCTTTTCGGAAGTACTAACTAAGCGCCTGACACACAGACTTAACAACATTGAAGCCTGGCCACTCCAAAGCAGTTGTAGGACTTAACTAATTATCTTGGCATCACCGAATCCTAACAGAGCACCTGAATAGAATGCTGTTAGAACACGCACAGATTATGCTTCTGACGGCTGGCCTACCGAAGTTCCTGTGGACTGAGTCAGTCCAACACGTGGTATGGCTCAAAAACAGAACCTCCACACATGCACTTGATGGCAAGATGCCATATGAGCTTGTACATGGCGCAAAGCCTGACCTAACCGACCTGCCTGAGTGGGGCACAAAGGTGTTTATGCTGAAGGAGCATGCAGGCAAACTTGACTCCAAGGCAGATGAGGGGAGATGGATGGGGTACAGTGACGAGAGTAAAGGCCATAGAATTTACTGGCCCAGAACATGTCATGTCACCGTCGAATGCAATGTGATGTTTGACGCTCCGGTCCTGGTCACACCCGCCGATGTACTAACTAAGGGGGGGTCCATCACCTACAGCAGTAGAGCCATCAGCAGTACCCCCCATGGCCATGGCAATAAAGGCATCGGCATTGGCAGTATCCCTCATGGCCAAGGACCACCACCACTACCGCCAGACCCACCTACAGGTTATGCATGCATCGACCCACTCAAAGGTTTGGAGGATGTGGATGTGGATGTGGATCCACTCGGCAGGGGTCACCACATGTGGCAGCCATCTGCATACGTGCGTGGGATCGCTGATGGCACTAGCACCAGTCATGCAAACACCCCCATATACCCTAAGGGGCTGCTTGCCCCCACTGGGAACATTGCCCTAGCGGTCCTGGAGGAAGTAGAGGAGGTCAGCGTGGCAGATGAACAAGCAATGCACTGCTCACTAGAACATGCAATGGCAGCGGCTACCCAGAGCATGGGAGATGACCTGGTTAGCCTGGATGATGCGTGTTCACACAAAGACTGGCCGGCATGGGATGTGTCCATCAAGCAGGAGCTGGACCAGCATGCAATGCTGCACACATGGGATCTCATAGAACCCCTGGATGGTGCCAAGATCGTTGGCAGCAGGCTCATTTTCTGCTACAAACATCATGCAAATGGTAACATTGTAGCCCACAAGACCAGGCTCATTGCGCAAGGCTTTTCCCAAACAGAAGGGATAGACCACAATGAGACATTTTCTCCCACTGCCAAACTTTCTGTCATCCATATCATTGCTGTCATAGCAGTCAAGAACGACTGGGAACTTGAGCAGACCGACATTGATGGTGCATACCTCAATGCCCCGATTACCGAGATAGTCTACATGTGCCAGGCCAAAGGCTATGAAGCTCCTGGACAAGAATGTCACATGTGCTGCCTCAACCATGCAATCTACAGCCTTAAACAGTCAGGAAGGGAATGGTACAATATGCTGTGTGGCATTATGTACAGGTTTGGATTTACGCATTGCAAAGTTGAACACGCTGTATTCTACAGATATGCCAGCCAGGATGCTCTCATCATTGCTGTAGATGTCGATGATCTCACCATGGCTGGCAACTCAAAAGTCATGATCTGTGCATTCAAGGATGAATTACACACTGTCCTTAAAATCAAGGATCTTGGGGATTTGAGCTGGCTATTGGGAATAGAGGTGAAGCAGAACCGTGAGATGCGCACAATCTCATTCTCTCAACGTGCATATATCAAGAAAATACTTGAGAGATTTAATTTATAGGATACTAACCCGCTCAGCACACCACTTAATCCCCACCACAAACTGTCACTATCCCAATCCCCTTCCACCCCTCACCAGTTTGATGAGATGCGAAACGTGCCCTACAGAGAGGCTATCAGATCCCTCATGTACGCAGTGCTAGGCACGTGCCCGGACATCACTTTTGCCATCTCTTTCCTGGAACAATTCATGAAAAACCCAGGGAGAGTGCACTGGGAAGCAGTTAAGAGAGTTTTTTGCTACCTGAAGGGAATGAAAGATACCTGCCTTGTCATTGGAGGAATGTAGAAGGGACTCAAAGCATTCTCGGATGCAGACTGGGCCTCACAGGAACATAGACACTCAGTGTCTGGATACATGTTCAGGATCGATGGAGGAGCCATCTCCTAGAGCTTGAAAAAGCAACCTATTGTTGCACTATCAACTACTGAAGCTGAGTACATTGCTGCAACTCATGCTGTGAAGGAAGCACTCTGGATCCAAATGTTCATTGCAGAAATTGCTTGACCACTCAGAAAACCTATCACCATCCACCTTGACAATGTCTCCACCATCTCCATTACCAAGAATGATGAGTACCATCCCCAGATGAAACACATCGACATCCACTACCATTTTATATGCCAAGCTGTATGCAAGAAACTGATTCACATTGACTACATACCAACGGACAAAATGGTGGCGGACATGTTTATGAAGGCCCTCCCTTGGCACAAGGTGCTATATCTGAATGCAATGGTCGGAATGCGTTCTGCTTAAGGGGGGGTGTTGCAACTGAGATATGTAAGCACCAAACACTGTAAGGAATGGAGGTCCCCATCATGTTCGACCAGGACTGTATATATATTGAATCACTAGAAAGCAGCCCCTCAGTGAACCGCCCATTCACTGAGGTGTGTATTCCCTTTGCACGCCTAGATACAAAGATGCTAATTGTATTGCAGTTCTTCTGTATCTAGGTATAGTAGTAATACATATCAATGAACTGCCCATTCACTGAGTTCTTCTGTATCTAGCTACTGCACATAACCACTACATCAGTTTTGTGAGTCACTGTATGCTTTGCCCATCACTACCTATCTCAAAGGTGGTGCAAGCATCACAAGGCCTGTTGATATCTCCTCTCCATCATCATTGACCATTGAGCACAATAGGGCACAACTCAAAGAAGTGGCACAAGATGCCATCAATGTACAAGAGTGGTGGATAGAGGGATTGTACTTGAAAAGTGCAAAGGTGAATAATGTTATGGCTTGGTATTTCATCTTTTGCTAACAACACTTTTAGTACGCCCATCTCGAGATGTGCCACGATGTAGGCGATTGTCACGCCGTCTTCTATCGAAACGCTAGGTTGGGCGAACATGACGATCGTACGCCTTGGTTGAGTGGTCACCCCACAAGGGGCGGCCTTTGTCTGCGGTCGAATAAAATGGTGATAATAAAAAAATCGAACCAATTCGAATTTGTATGGCCGGATAAATATAGCATAATTTGTGAGTTCCTTATTATCTGACTGATCGCAGGACGTAACTGGAAATGCTCTAGCACTCTAGGTGCTTCTACAGATACGATAGAACACGCAACAGTGATTCATGAAGTAACTATATTGAACCTTATCGTCATGAAAAGTAGTACAAATTCATGTTTCCAGAATGATGACCTTGGCTTCATGCCAACTCTCCATCTTGAGACCATGTTAAGCAAAGACATATTCAAGCTGTTAAAGATATGTCTATTGAATTGCGCTTATAGCACCATGACAAATATATTGACAATGTCATGTTGACCAAAGCAAACTGTACTCTACATCTCTAGTCATAGAAGTCTGTGATTCGGTTTACCGTCCCCGGTTGTGGAACTATTGTTAGTAGATGGCTTCATGTAGCCAGAGATATTCCTACCACAGCATTCTGCCCAAATGTCCACACTTGTGCTCTTCCATGGAGGGGAATGCAAAAGACTGGATATGTCCTGACAGCTTCCAACTTCGCCTCCATCGTGCTCGGTGATCGTATGGGCCTGAAATTTCGGTGCTCAATAGCTCGACCATGGTATATGGGTTGACAACTAGAGACGGGCCTCGTTGGTCGGGATCAGTTGGACGCACACCACCGGATTTAGGACAATGTGCCGACACATACCGCTGTCTATGCAATATGTTGTTGTTCACACCTGTGGCATTGGTGTCGTCTCGTATAGCATTTTCTTTCCATTCTTCTGGATGGGTGGATGGATGGATGGATGGAAGTCTATACCGATTGTGATAATGGGACAAATCGGCATAACCTCTCACAGCGGGGTTCGGGCTGGTAAAATAGTAAGACGTGGACGGGTAGATGATACAGAGGGCTGTGTAGCTCAACCGTGGACGAAGTCCCCTACAACAAGCAAGAATAGTGAGGATAGTAAACGTAGCATTGAACTACAGAATGCATAAAACCCTATAATGGTACGCTGCGCAACGCACACTAACGTATTTGGGGGATGGGAAAAGCAGTCAACCAGAGTACTCATGAGTCTCAGGGTTTTGACAACGAGAGACAGTCAGGATCTTCATGATTAATGCATTCCCATTTACTGATTCCGCCAGCTTTTGCTTTGACAATGCAGCATGATTCCCAGAGTGCCAATATCATATCAGATAGATCCCCGGACAAATACAATTCCGGCAGTCGAATTATGATTCCTGCATCCTAAATATGATCCACTAGAACATCAGGCTGGCTTAGTAGATATTGTTATGCCTCGTCGATAGGTCCAGAGGGAATATCGAGTTTGTAACCTATTTCAACATCAGACAGCTCCTCTTTTGTGTTTTTTTTTTTTGATCCCACTCTCTGTATAAAAGTTACATACCTAGGTAAGCCATGGTATTGAGCCTTGACACTGGAGTGCTGAAGTTGTCGTTTTTGGCTACCGCACCCAACTCGCACACAGGTGCGGACAGCAGTAACGAAGATGATCACAAGATCCATAGTGATGAATTCACAAGCTGAGTAGATAGAAGATGAGAGAGGGAACCAGTGAATTTTTTTTCATCACAAGCACGATTATTTGACGCAATGTGCATGAGACAGATTATATGGTTCATGCTTCCAAATGAAACAAAAACTATAATCATGATGGGAACCAGTCTGATGATGACATTCCCTGGCCTCCCTCATCATAACAATTTCTCAGGGTGAGTTTGAGGGGCAAGGTCATGCCCAATGAGGAATACGGCAGGAATAGACTCACAGGCAGGTCTTCGTTTCCCACATTTTTTTTACATGTGCACCGGCTGGTGCATGTCAACGTTGTCAATATGAATCCATGAGCACAATAAATATTCCTGCAGCTGGATGATCATCTATGCAATGTGTGAAATGTACATGATTGAACAGAACAGAAAATATCACCGACGCAGAGGTGCAGAGGGTGAATCATCACAACAAACGCTTGACAATTCAACGATTGCGAGTAAGTACAAGGTTTACTGCCTGTTTGGCCAGGGGGTGCATATGATCGCCCAGACACTGGGTTTCATGGCAGTAAATAGGCAGGATCGTGTGAATGGATGCAGCCGTTGAGAATATGGCGATTGTAAGGATTTTCTATGCCAGCTACAACCTATATATATATATATATTGTGTTTTGGGCCAGTCGTTGGAAATCATGGAATATGCAACGGCACCTGTGACGTTATTTTCCGACCGTTTTTCTCCGAGAGACTTATTATGGATGCTCGTAGGACCTACCTTATTAAGCTTTTCCAATCGGAAAACGACACCAGAGATGCTCTGACCTTATTGCGAAAAAGATACCGGTTGAGTATTGATATGAAGTCCACTGACCATCTGAGAACAATAACATCCAGACGTTCAATTTCCCCCCGATATCGTCTCTATTGTATTCTATAATAGTGCATACAATTAGATTACTGTAGTCTAAGTACTAGACTCGGTGTATGACGTAGCTTCAGACTGTTTTCTGACTACGTCTTAAATTGTATCTGCACACAGAAAAGTTTGCCCTTACAACAAAACCTGTCTTTCAATGATTTCCCGATCAGTCTGGAGGTGGATGGAGAAAAGATGCTCCTGCTCCTGAAACACGGAACTGGAGCTGACCACATTTTATCGATGGAGACAAGTGCCCAGGGGAGACATCCGGCGTCACATGCTTCCATCCTGAACCACAACCACCCGATGAATATCACCAGAAAGTCAAAGTCTCCGATCACGAGCTGTCGTCTCGAGGAAGTGGAAGTGGAAGTGGAAGTGGTGAGCGACGGTGGGTGATGCCGGATAATTCAGCGCATTCGCATGTACATGGCATGGTGGCTGTGTGAGGGTCATATAAACTGTACATCGCGTCAACAAGTATAGTTGTGATCTTGTGATCAAAGTATATGCGTATATATCTTATAGAATGAGAATACTGCAAAAATCAAATATCACATTTCTGCACGTGGATAGAGCGGTGGGATATACACAGAGCACACAAGAACCATGACGATTCATATCATATGCCATCGGTTGATTCTCCCCTCGGTGAATTCGAGCTTAACGAGCTCTGATGGTTTTCACAGTAACTTCAACTTGCGATATCAAAAGCATTTCTCCAAGGGTAGAGGGTATTGGTTGGAACAACCTGGAGGGGGTGACGATATGCGTGTCCGGGGTGACGATATGCGCGTTCGGGGATGACGAATGCGAGAAAGCGGGACGGAAATACGTTATAGGTTATATGAGATTGTGTAAGGGTTGGCTATTTGGCAAGGGAATTTCGGTCTTGAAACAGGTAGCCGATGTCGAAGAATGCCAAACGAGTCACAGCAAAACCATATGATATGCCAGAGGTTGATTCTCCCCTCGGTGAATTCGAGCTTAACGAGCTTTGATGGTTTTCACAGCAACTTCAACTTGCGATATTAAAAGCATTTCTCCGAGGGTAGAGGGTATTGGTTGGAGCAACCTGCAGAGGGTGACGATATGCCTGTTCGGGGTGACGATATGCGTGTCCGGGATGACTCTATACGTGTTCGGGGTGACCATATGCGTGTTCGGGGTGACGATATACGTGTTCGGAATGACAATGTGCGTGTTCGGGGATGACGAATGCGAAAAAGCGCTAACGGAAATACGTTATATGAGACTGTGTAAGTGGTTGGCTGTTTGGCAAGGGATTTCGGATTTCGGTCTTTGGAAGAAGTAGCCGATGTCGAAGAATGCCAAACGAGTCACCGCACAAGCAAAGCAAAGCAAAGCAGAAGCGCACGGCCAGAGGACTACCGCGACAGAGCATAGATGGATCGTGGATCGTGGCTCTTGTGGGTGTGGGTTTATCCAGAACGACATTTTGGACGTGGACGTGGACGTGAACCGAGCTAGGTAAGGTCGGTGATGTTGAGAAGGTCAGGAAATCTATTGTGGAGCGAGTGTAATATGACAGTATATAACTCAACATCCCCAAGAACCACATAAACTTTTCTGAAAAAAAAAAAAAAAAAAGAAAAAAAAAAAAGTATGACCAGAAAGAACAGTCATTAAATATTATCAGTCACATTCAGAAGATACTCTCCAATTTAGTCAAGTAAATTTATTATTTCCGACGCCACGACAGACACGATCTCTCAGACCATCGGAGAACAATAACATCCAGACGCTCAATTTCCCCCCGATATCGTAGCTCTATTGTATTCTATGATAGTGCATACAATTAGACATACTGTAGTCTAAGTACTAGACTTGGTGTATGACGTAGCTTCAGACTTGTTTCTGACTTACGTCTTAAAGTGTAGCTCCACACAGAAAAGTTTGCCCTTACAACAAAACCTGTCCTTTCAATGATTTCCCAATCAGTCTGTAGGTGGATGGAGAAAAGATGCTCCTGCTCCTGAAACACGGAACTGGAGCTGACCACATTTTATTGCTGGAGACAAGTGCCGAGGGGAGAGTCCGGCGTCACATGCTTCCATCCTGAACCACAGCACCAGTGAATATTAATATCACCAGAAAGTCAAAGTCTCCGATCACGAGCTGTCGCTTCGAGGAAGTGGGAAGTGGAAGTGGTGAGCGATGGTGGGTGATGCCGGATAGTGCAGCGCATTCGCATTTACGTGGCATGGTGGCTGTGTGAGGGTCATATAAACTGTACATCGCGTCAATAAGTATAGTTGTGATCTTGTGATCAAAGTATATGCGTATATCTCTTATAGAATGAGAATACTGCAAAAGTCAAATATCACATTTCTGCATGTGGATGGAGAGCGGTGGGATACTCAGAGCACAAGAACGATGACGATTCATATCATATGCCATCAGTTGATTCTCCCCTCAGTGAATTCGAGCTTAACGACCTATGATGGTTTTTCACAGTAACTTCAACTTGCGATATTAAAAGCATTTCTCCAAGGGTAGAGGGTATTGGTTGGAGCAAAACCTGAGGGGGTGACGATATGCGTGTTCGGGGATGACGAATGCGAAAAAGCGGGAACGAAAATACGTTATACGATATATGAGACTGTGTAAGGGTTGGCTATTTGGCAAGGGAATTTCGGTCTTGAAACAGGTAGCCGATGTCGAAGAATGCCAAACGAGTCACAGCAAAACCATATGATATGCCATCGGTTGATTCTCCCCTCGGTGAATTCGAGCTTAACGGGCTCTGATGGTTTTAACAGCAACTTCAACTTGCGATATCAAGCATTTCTCCTAGGGTAGAGGGTATTGGTTGGAGAAAAACCTGAAAGGGTGACGATTTGCGTGTTCGGGGTGACGATGTGCGTATTCGGAATGACGATATGCGTATTCGGAATGACTATATGCGTATTCGGGATGACGGATGCGAGAAGGGAAGGGCGGATTGGGGGGGTGACGATATACGCGTTCGGAATGACGATATACGTGTTCGGGATGACTCTATACGTGTTCGGGGATGACGAATGCGCATTCGGGGATGACCATATGCGAAAAAGCGGGAACGGAAACACGTTATACGTTATATGAGACTATAAGTATAATGTAAGCATTGGCTGTTGACAAGGACAAGGAAATTTCGGTTTGGGAACAGGTAACCGATGTCCGATGTGGAAGAATGCCAAACGAGTCACCGCAAAACCAAAGCAAACC
>QLPG01007257.1:0-31281 GCA_003314385.1 Gomphus sp. MG54 | reverse complement strand
CCTTTTCGACAACACCCTTTCGGCAGTCCCGAAGTCCGTCAGAATCCGGCTCCTGACAGAGAGAGTAGAGGAGGTATGGAATAACATACCACCAGAGATGTGTCAGAATTTGATAGAGAGTATGCCTAGAAGACTTGAGGCAGTAATTAAGGCTAAGGGGGGCAATACCAAGTACTAGAATTGTAACTTACTATTTCTCTGATACCCTCACATAAAACTGAGTCAATGGGCCCTTGATTTGAATTGCCTATATCTTCATCACCTGATGGGTCCACAATACCAAGTCCCGGTTCACTCGGCAATACTGACCAACTGACCCTCACCCATATTATCCCTCACTATCACATGGTCTTGGCTTGGCACATCCAGTATATTATCTGGACCACTCCTCTCATCCCATCCCCTTTATCCTCTATTATTCTCTCATTCCCTATCCATTCCCTTATCTGTTTTCCTCGGGACACTTATTATTCCTTTATTATTCGGGCACAGCCCTATTGTTTTATCTTCAGCTGTTTTCCATTGTTCTATTCTCATCCACTCCCTCATTATCTTATTCTCAGCCATCTTTCATTATTCTATTCTCACCTACATTTCTTATTCTATTCTTGATCACTGTGGACAATACCTCCACATGATCCTTCATACCTTATTGTTCTCCATTCCTTATGCCACCCTGTTCCACATCTTGCTTCTTAACCTATATAAGTAGTGGATGCATGTAGACAGTTCCTCACTCTGAATATCAACTTGGTTTGTATTCCCTTGTCTGCCTTTCTCCTGTCTAAAGTCCTTCACTCAGCCTGACACTCTTGGCATCTTCCCAGGTCTCTCTTCTTTCCAAATCAGTGGCACTGGTAAATCCACATATCAGGCGCTTAGCTAGATACTTCTGGAAGGGTTTCTGGGGGTTCTGAGTGGTTTCCAAGAGGGGGTTTGTACTTCAGAGGTGGAGGGACTAGAGGTCACAGGTTTATGGATGGAAATGGAAAAGGTGGAAAGACAGAAAGTGCTGGGGGCTTAGGACTGTTTGCAGTATTAGGTCGTTCAACTATGTTATGGCCTATGCCACCAATAAACCCATATTAATCCCCACAACCACCTGCACTGTTTCCAGGACCTTTACGACTGCTCAAAGCCTGAACAACCGCTTTCTGAATTCTGTTGTATCAATCCGAGGTTCTGCATTCCCAAACTTCCAAAGATTCCAAAGCCAAGGTTCTGCTCCTTCAATAAATGACATGCAGGATTATCGTGTACCTTACTCCCTTGTTCTTTCATTCTGTATTGCCCCTTGTACTCTCTTCCCCCCCTTGTCTTTACTTGGCAAAAGTTAGTACAAAGGACTGGATACATGTATATAAGACACTAGTCAACTGGACTATTCACCAGTATGAATATCAACTTAATTCTGCATTGTAGTTTCCAATTCAGTTCCAGTAAACTTTCTGACTTTCTGAAATTAGGGACAGATGATTGATGTCAGGCTCCGGGAATGCCAAGGAGTGGCCAAGTCCTGCAGGCTGGGAATAGTGGCATGGCTTCAACGTGCTCATGCGTGCCACCGATTTGGGACAGAGGGATACCTGGGAGAGTGCCGAGAGTGTCGGCCCAGGTAAAGGACTTGGGACAGGAGAAGGGAGGACAAGAAGGCGTACACCTAGTTGATTTCCAGAACGAAGAACCATCTACATACATTGGCTACTTATATAGGCTAATAAGTGAGATGTGGAACAGAGTGGCACAAGGAATGGAGAACAATAAGGTATGAAGAATCATGTGGAGGTATTGTCCACAATGATCAAGAATAGAACAAGGAATGTGGATGATAATAGAACAATAAAGTATGGCCGAGGACAAAAGAGTGAGTGAGAATAGGACAATGGGAGTGGCCAAAACATAAAACAATAGGGCCACTACTGAGGGACAACAAAGAGTGAATGTCCTGAGGGTAAACAGGCAGGGGAAGGACAGGGAAAGAAGGGGAATGAAGGAATGACAAATGATAGAGGGGACAGGATGAGGAAAGTGAACCAAATGATGAGCCAAATGTACCAGACCGAGACCATGTACTGGTGAGGGATGACTTGTCACTGGTGTATGGGACTAAAAGGCAAGGGTTGTTCGGTCGGTACTACCGAGTGAACCAGAGCTTGGTATCGGGGGCTTGACAATCGAGGAGGGTGCAACACATAAGTTGAAGCCAAGTCCCTGTGATCTCGAACCACTCGAATCACCTAATACTGTGAATAGTCTTAGACCCCCGGGTGCTTCCCATCTTTCTGCCCCTTTCCGATTCCAACTGTGAACCTGCGACCTTTAGTCCCTCCATCTCTGGAGTACAAACCCCCCCTGGGAAACCATTTGGAACCTCCAGAAACCCTTCCGGAAGCCTCTAGCTAAGCACCGACATGTGGATTTAACAGTAGATTTGTACTCACACTCCTGATCATCACAAAGCATGAGACCTATCACATGTTTACAAGCCCTACAGACAATCACCCAGGCATCTGCCTGCCATGCATCTATCCTCCAAGAACTGTCCACCCCCAGACCAAGTTTTCAGATGCCTCAGACCCCAGCACACCCTCCAGAACCTTTATCTGACTCTGCATTCTTGGACACAGACCAACACCCGCATTCAAATATGACCAATCTATTCCTTGTGAACCAGCCCCTGGCAACTCAACAATTGTTGCCCTCAGAGATGCAATCCAGTTCAGGACCATCCTCAGCAGTGCTGTCAACCTCATTGGCACCACCCCCTTTTGCATCTCCCCCCTACATACCACCACCCTTTACACCTCCGCCTGTCGCACCACCACTCGTTGCACCACCACCTGTTGTACCCCCACCCGCTGTACTACCCCCCATCGTCTAGCCCCATGTTGCACCACCTGCCGCAGCACCACTGCCTCCTGCACACCCAGGAGGGGCCCCCACCTTAGGACCCAACGTTGTGCCCAATCTCACTCAAGCCCTTGTTATGCTGGCAAGCAACTTAGCCAGCCCCAGAAGATCAGCCCCCTACACCGCCAAGGTCTGGGATCTGGATACCTTTGATGGATCTGATTCAAGGAAACTACAAGCTTTCCTAGTGCAGTGTAGTCTGAATGTTATGGCCCGTACTCTCACTAAACCCATACCAGCCCCCACAACCACCCACACCTTTTCCGGACTTTTCCAATTGCTCAAAGACCGAATAAACCGATTTCCGGATGTCCGACATATATTCCGAGGTTCTGCGTTTCCGAACCTCCGAAGTCTCCGAAGTCAAGGTTCCGATACTTTGATAACTGACGCGCAGGACCATCGCGTACCTTACACCCTTATTCTTCTTTCCTATTGACCCCTTGTATTTCCTTTCTCCTTGTTTTATGACCGGCAAAGATAGTACAAGGACAATAGCATGTATATAGTCTTCCAGTCGACTGGACTGTTCGCTAGTACGAATATCGAATTAGTTTTCCCCTCCCAGTTTCCGATTCATTTCCGGTAAACTTCCGCCTCCTTTCCGAAATTAGGGACAGACGATCGAGGAGGGCGCAACACATAAGTTGAAGCCAAGTCCCTTCGACCTCGAACACCTCAGTGACCGGATCGACCTATTCCGTGACCTACCCTAAACTCCCGGCGCCTCCGTCCCCGTCCGTAATCCGCTCGACTCCGATCTCAGTCTTCGGCCCCGTTACGGACCTTTGCACTAGCCTGGAAAACCCCTTCGGAAGTACTAGCTAAGCGCCTGACACGCGGACTTAACACTGAACTTCCATGACCACCCTGATGCTTTCGACACCGACAGCGCCAAGGTAACCTATGTACTGTTGTACCTGACTGGTACCGCCCTGGACTGGTTCAAACCAGCCCTTTCTGCCCCCAACAAGTGTCAAGTCTCGGTACTGCCAATGGTGCTGTTGGAACTAGCCAAGTCCTGCAGGCCAGTTGGGGTGGCTTGGCTTCAACGTACTCATGTGTTGTGCCCTGCCTCCTGTGTGTGCCACTAACTTGTAACAGGAAAGATACTCAGGCAGATGCCGAGGGTGTCAGCCCAAGTAAGGACTTCTGAACAGAAGGAGGAGAGTAGAGAGGCGTAAACCTAGTTGATACTCAGACTGAGGAACTATGTACACACATCCACTACTTATATAGGCTGAGAGGCAGAATGTGGAATAAGGGTGGCATAAGACATGGAAAAAAGAATAAGGTATGAAAACCATGTGGAGGTGTTGTCCACAGTGGTTAGAATAGAATAATGCGAGGGGAAGACAATAAAGTATAAGCAGGTGAGGTTGTGGGAAAGAATAGAACAACAAGGAATGGCCGAGAACAAAACAATAGGGCCGCGGGTAAGTGGCAAAGAGTAGCAAACATTCTGAGGGTAAGCGAGTGAGGGAAAGAACAGGGAGTGTAGGGATGATAAAGAATAGGGGGTTGGGGAAAGGATAATGAACCAGGTGATGAACCAGGTGTACCGAACCGAAACCATGCACCATGGTGTGGTATGAGTAAGGGTCAGTTGGTCGGTACTGCCAAGTAAGTCAGAGCATGGTGTGTGGTCGTGACAATGAGCCAGACTGGCTCCATGACTATGCAGATTTTGTGAATGAACTCAAAACCAACTTTGGCCCCCACGACCCAGAAGGAGAGGCCGAAGCAGATCTCGAGAACCTCCACATGTGTGATAATCAGCGCATCACAAAATATGTAGTTGAATTCAATTGACTAGCCACCCACATCCACTGGGGCAACACTACACTTTGTTGCCAGTTCTACAATGGACTCCCTGGCAGGATCAAGGACAAGATCTCCAGAGTAGGAAAGCCCCACTCCCTACTCCAACTCCGCCTCCTGTCCCAATCCATTGATGCCTGTTACTGGGAGTGATGATCAGAAATCGCCAGAGAGCCCCCCTCCACCTAGAACTTCAACTGCCCCTACAATAGAGGGAGGACCCCCATGACCATGTATTCGGCCCCTAACATGGGCAATAAGATGGCCAATTCAGGCTAACCTGTGACCCCGTCCAGTGGTAGCAGGACTACCATGGATCTTTTGTCCAAAATCAGAAAAGACAGAAAACTTACACCACAAGAATGGCAACACCACTTTGAACAAAACCTCTCCCTCTTCTGTGGTAGATCGGGCCACACAGCCAAGGAATGCCCAAGATCCACCACCACAGTAACTAAAGGGCATGCAGCCTCTGTGACAGAGAAATTTGAAAAAGAGTCCAAAACCTTGGATGCTTTGGAAATCAAGGAATAAGAAGCAAGGCCCCTGACTCTGGCACCAGTTGTTCACATTGAACACCAACTGTGCCCGGGGAGTAAAACAAACAACACATCCAACCTTTTCAGGAATATGACCACCCATGACCAATCATCAAAAAGATTTCGACATGTTTCTTTGGAAACAACTCCAACCCTCCAAATTCCGTTAAAATTCTAGTTGCCATGACACCATATGCTCACCTGCTATGATCCATCAATTGACAGGGCATTGAGTACTACTCATTTAGGTATTCATCCCAACTAATTCTTGGTACCATGGAGCCAGCAGTTTTCACTCAGCACTCAATCCAACCCTCTACAAAACTCTGCTCAGGAAGAATCCTGACCATCATGGAATTCCATACCATCCCTTAGACAAAACAGTACCATGTGTAGATTCTCTCTAGACTAGAACATTTTGATAACATGTTAAAAACAAACTATTGACAGGACTCAAACCAAGACTCGAATTGCAGGACATTCTCTGAATCCCAATAACACCACCACCGTCCAAGTGACAATCTGGTGACTGGCCTCCATGACCACCATGACCACCATGACCACTAGGAGCACCATGACCTGCACAACTGCCAAGACCACCACGCCTGCCATGACTACCATAACCACACCAATTACAACTCCCAAGCTTCTGAAACAAAAAATACCATTAATTCTGAATCAATATGAACAAACACTATCAGTCATCACCATAAAACAGGGAATGCTCCAAATCAAAATTGGAAGGATCTAGCTGATGGAACAAATCCACTCCCTTCCTATCTCCTTCACCACTCAACTCTAGTTCTGGGGCCACCACTTCAGGAATTGGCCCCACCATCAATGCTACAACCCCTAGAACCACCTCTTCAGTGGGAAGCCCTGGCATAGGTGCCAAACTCTCCATGCCACACGCCAGGTCCCCCAGTTTGATAGACCACCCTGCTCTGGGGGTCACATCTCCTGCACCACATGCTGGACCCATCTCCCCAGGGGTCCTCTTCCTCTTAAAGACTGCCTTCCCCATACCACATGCCAGAATCGACCGACCTGCCACTGCTAGATGACTCTGGACTAGACCACTGCATCTCCACATGTTTGTCAGATGATCTGTCTTGATAGCGTTCCACATCTCAGAGGCATCTGACAGCCTCCTTAAGTCAGCTCTGAGAGCGAAAATACCATCCCTGATTTCCTTCAGGATATCCCCATGTGCAGAATTCCTGGCCTTTGGAAAGGGAGGGACCACCACTTCGACCTTCATCCTCTTTGAAGAGGACGCCTCAGGAATCTCGGTCTCCTCCCACCTCCTCTTTTTCGAGGTCAACCCCTTAACAACCAGTACCCTGCCGACCTCGCACCTTACCCTGCTCTCCTGACAGGGGACACAGGTCTTGACTGACATGGTCCATGTACAAGGTTTCCCACATTTAAGACACTTGTTGCAGGACTCTGACCTCAAAAAGGAGGGAATCCCCAGGTTGGCAACCTGGTATAGGTCAGGACGGTGACAAATCAGCACCTGGCGACTAGAATCAAAGGGTCCAAGACCCACCTCCTTCCTGGTCACCTACATATCCTGAGCCACCTGATTTTCATAGGCCTTTTGTGCCCCCAAAATCCAGGCATCCTTCTCGAGATGTTTCCGATGCTTCCTCTCTGCATCCCTTGCAGCAGTGCTTTCCCCAACCATGGGCATGATAGGGACATCATCCCCACCCCCTGGATTACCCCCAGTAGATGAGAAGATGGACTCTACATCTGAGGGGACACTTCTATCTAAAGATTCTTCAGACTCGGTCTCCTGTCGTGGAACATCCCCATCTTTGGACCCCAATGGGACAACGAAACCCCTCCCAAGATGGTACATCTTCTAGATCTTCGGCTGCCTGACTGGCCAGGAGGTCAAGCTCCAGAACCTTGGCATCATGCTTCATGGCTCGATCCTTTTCCTTCCTCCTCCTCCTCTGATCCACCTCCTTTGTTTTTTCCTTCAGCTTTTGGACTTTTGCCCTCCGATTTTTTCTGACCTTCCAGGTGGCCTCCAGTTTCTGTGCCCCTTTTGCCTTCAAAAGGGGCTTGGAAAGTGTGCACCTGCTCCAAGACTTCCGCTTTGATATCCTGCTCCAGTCCAGACATGGGTGGGGGCAGGAAAAGGAACTCAAGGAGGAGAAAAAACCCCTTATATATACATCGGACAGGTGCTCAGAAAAAACACCTATTATTTCCCAATATGCCTAAAAAATAATCCCACACTCTTCTCTGCTCAATTCACAGCAAGAATAAGCTTAGGACATCGAGGGCTCGGTCCTAGTGGATGGATACTGTTATGGCCCATGCCGCCAATAAACCCACATTAATCCCCACAACCACCCGCATCATTTCCAGGACCTTTCTGACTGCTCAAAGCCTAAACAACTGCTTTCCAAATTCCATTGTATCAACCTGAGGTTCTACATTCCTGAACCTCCGAAGATTCTGAAGCCAAGGTTCTGCTCCTTTGATAAACAATGCACAGGATCATCACATACCTCACTCCTTTGTTCTTTTGTTCTGTATTGCCCCTTGTACTCTCTTCCCCCCCTTATCTTTACTCAGCAAAAGTTAGTACAAAGGACTAGATACATGTATATAAGACACTAGTTGACTGGACTATTTGCCAGTACAAATATCGACTTAATTCTGTGTCGTAGTTTCTGATTCAGTTCCAGTAAACTTTCCAACTTTCCGAAATTAGGGACAGATGATCGAGGAGGGCATAACACATAAGTTGAAGCCAAGTCCCTGCGACCTTGAACCACTTGAATCACCTAATACTGTGAACAGTCTTAGACCCCCTGGCACTTCCTGTCTTTCTGCCCCTTTCTGATTCCGACTGTGAACCTATGACCTTTAGTCCCTCCATCTCCAGAGTATGAACCCCCTCTCAGAAACCATTTGGAATCTCTGGAAACCCTTCCAGAAGCCTCTAGCTAAGCGCCAACACATGGATTTAACAAACTAGTCATTCAAGTTGTTTGAGGTCGCAGGGACTTAGCTTCAACTTATGTGTTGCACCTCCTTGATTGTCTGTCCCTAATTTCAGAAAGTTGGAAAGTTTACCAGAGCTGAATCGGAAACTATGATGCAGAATTAAGTTGATATTTGTACTGGTTGTTATGAACCAACTCAGACCACTCTCCGAAACACCTTCCATGAACCCGACCGGAAAACCATGGCATCCGACCCCGACATTTTCTACAACTTTGGAAAACAAGGTTCTGCACTTAGACAACCTTAAAACTAATGCATACCTTGCCCCTTGTTTTCACCCCCCATTTAGACCCTTGTATTTTTCCCATCCCCTTGTCCTTAGATAGTACAAGGATACACATGTATATAAACCACTAGTCGACTGGACTATTTGCCAGTACAAATATCAAATTAGTTCTGCATCATAGTTCCGATTCAGTTCTGGTAACTTTCCGACTTTCCAAAATTAGGGACAGATGATTGAGGAGGGTGCAACACATAAGTTGAAGCCAGTCCCTGCGACCTTGCACCACTCGAGCAACTAGTCGATCTACCTAAACTGCAAACAGTCCGAAACCCCGTGCACTCCTATCCTTCTGTCCCTCCATCCAAACCAACCTCCATAATCCGAATACCCCAGAAAAACAGGACTCCGAAGGACATTGGGAATCTTCAGAAGCAATTCTAGGACACTAGCTAAGCGCCGGATATGTGATCTTAACAGTATATTTATACTCACACTCCTGATTGTCATGAGAAACAAGACTCAGGCCCGACTCCTATGAAGCCTCACTAGGCCCTTCCTCCATCGCCTGCCCACTTCTCAGAACCACCCACCACCCATTGGACCCAAAAACCCCACACCTCAGAACCCCCTGGATCACCCTAGTAACGCGACAAACCTTGTCAGGGCAATCACATTACTAGCAAACAGCCTCTCCACCTCCAAGAAAGTGACCCCTCCTACACAAATTCGGAGCCCGGATCCCTTTGACGGGTCCGACCCAAGGAAGCTACAAGCCTTCCTAGTACAATGCAACCTAATCTTCTGAGATTGCCCTGATGACTTTAGTTCCGATAGCTCCAAGGTGACCTACACCTTGTCATACCTGACCGGGACCGCCCTGGACTGGTTTGAGCCTGCCCTCACCAATCACAATGAACCCTCCTGGTTCCACGACCACAATGAATTTGTCTCTGAACTAAGAAACAATTTTGGCCCCCACAACCCAGAAGGGGAGGCTGAAACTGACCTTGAGAAACTCCACATACATGACGACCAACGCATCACAAACTACATGGTTGACTTCAATCGCCTTGCCACCCGCACACGCTGGGACGACTCGGCTCTCTGCCACAATACTACAAAGGGCTACCCAGAAGAATCAAGGACGAGATATCTAGAGTAGGGAAACCCCCTTCCCTAACACAACTCCACCTTCTATCGCAAACCATCGATGCCTGATACTGGGAATGGTAATCAGAAAATGACACAGAAACAAGCCAGACGCCGGACAAGCAACACTTGCCCAAACTTGGCACAGACAGAAAACTCACTGCACAAGAATGACAGCACCGTCTTGAAAATGACCTCTGTTTCTTTGGTGGAAAGGAAGGCCACATAGCAAAAGATTGCCCCAAACCCTCCTCCACAGCCACCATAGAATATGCTACCACAAAAAAATTCAAGAAAACACCAGAACCGACCATGGGAGGCTTTCTGACCATCAATGCACCAACAGAGCTTAGGCTCAATGCATCTGCCCTCTCAAGCCCCAATTTGCTGACCATTCATCTGACCTCTGACTCCCTGCCAGGCCACAGCCTGAAGACCCTCATTGACTCAGGGTCAACACACTGCTTCCTCGATTCAGAACTAGTATTGAGACACAACCTCAAGTACCATGACATAGCACCAATCCCACTGAGACTTTTTGATGGCTCCTCGAACTTTTTGATATGCAAAACCATCGAACTCCCAATCCGGTTTCCCTAAGGGGAACAACACTCCGTAACTTTCTTCGTAACTCCATTAGACTCAAGCTGCTCAGTAGTACTAGGACACAACTGGCTCACCCGCTTTAATCCATTGATTGATTGGGCATTGGGTAGTATATTGTTCAAAACTCTGTCACCATCCGACCCCCCAAAACCACCAGAAACCATAGCCCCCACATGACATCCTTCCGACCCTCCGAAGAAAACGCTCGTTGCACCCAAAGTTGCACTGGTCAATGCGGCAGCATTCGCCCACATCTCCAAGATGGAAGGAACCCAAACCTTCCAGCTTCTCCTTTCCAATCTGGACAAAAACAAAGACAGCCCTGTAGACCTAGCCAATGTTCCAGGCAAATATCATGAGTTCAAGGATGTCTTCAGTAAAAAACGAGCCAACACCTTGGCCCCACATCAACCCTACGACTTAAGAATAGAACTCGACGAGGGAACCTCCTCTCCCTTTGGTCTGATCTACTCCCTGTCAGACAGTGAACTAAAATCACTGTGAGAATTCATAGATGAACACGTATCCATGGGCTTTATCCGTCCATCCCAATCACCAGGTGGAGCACCTGTCCTATTTGCCAGGAAAAAAGACGGTTCCCTCCGATTATGCATCGATTTCTGAGGCCTCAACAAAATCACAAAAAAAGACCGGTACCCATTACCCCGCATTTCGGACCTACTCAACAGACCCCACAAGGCGAGGATCTTCACAAAGATAGATCTACAGCATGCCTATCACCTCGTCCACATCCAAGAAGGGGACGAATGGAAAACCGCTTTTTGCACCCAATATGGATCCTTCGAATGGTGCATTATTCCCTTCGGACTAAGCAACTCCCCAGCAGCCTTCCAACGCCTCATGAATGACATCTTCTCTAACCTACTCGACGTATCAGTACTGGTCTACCTGGATGACATCTTAGTATACTCTAACAACCTCGAAGAACATAGGAAACATGTACGTGAAGTGCTGAAGCGTCTCTGAAAAAACCACCTGTACGCCCGTGCTGACAAATGCCAGTTTCATGCCGACACCGTGGAATACTTAGGATACATCCTGTCTCCAAACGGCCTCACCATGGCTAATGACAAAATCAAAGTAATTCAGGATTGGCTGGAACCACACAAGGTCAAGGACATACAGTCCTTCCTCAGATTCACAAACTTCTACAGGTGCTTCATCTTCAACTACTCTGACATCATGATCCCGCTAACCCATTTGACACAGAAAGAGATGCCATGGAATTTCACTGATAGCTGCAGGACATCTTTTGAAACCCTCAAAAAGGCTTTACAACGGCCCCTGTGTTGAGCCAATGGATTCCTGGTTCCCATCTTATTGTTGAGACAGACACCTCCGACTATGCCCTTGCAGCCATCTTATCGACAGTCTCCCCTATGGACAATGACATACATCCAATCACCTTCCACTCTCGGAAGTTCACACCACCAGAGCTAAACTACGACATGCATGATAAGGAGCTACTCGCGATCTATGAAGCTTTCAAAACTTGGCGACACTACCTAGAAGGGTCCCCTGACCCTGTTGATGTAGTCATGGACCATAAAAACCTAGAATACTTCTCAATAACCAAGCTCCTCACCTGCCGGCAGGTCCATTGGTCAGAATTTCTCTCACAGTTCAACATGGTCATCCGCTTCCACCCCGGACACCTTGGAGCCAAATCGGATGCACTGACTAGACAATGGGATGTCTACCCGAAGGAGGGAGGGAACAGCTATGCCACGGTCAACCCCCACAACCTCCGACCCATATTCACCATGGAACAACTGGTTTCATCCCTTCAGGCCACATCACTATACTTCCCTATGCTCCAAGCAGTCATGATAATGGACACAGAATGGCTTCATAATGACATCTGCGCAGTGACCCAGAGCAACACGGAAACATCAGGAAAGTTTGACAACCCCGATGGGAAATGGTCAGCCTCACCGGACGGCCTCCTCCTCCTTAACCAATGCATCTATGTGCCCGACAGCAGAGACCTCTGCCTATGGGTCCTGCAGAACAAGCACAACCACCCCATTTCTGGACACTATGGGCAAAACCGAACACTAGACCTCGTTAGACAGGAATACACCTGGCCCAAACTCCGAAAAACTGTCAAGTCCTATATCAAATCCTACACGACATGCATGCATGCCAAATCGCAAAGACACCGGCCATATGGCCTCCTGAAACAGCTGCCAGTTCCTACATGACCATGGAACTCTATCTCGATGGACTTCATCGAAAAGCTACCCCTGTCAGCCAGTTTTGACTCCATCCTCATCGTTGTGGACTAACTCACTAAGCAGTCCATCTTCATCCCCACCCACAACACCATCACAGCCCCTATCCTGGCCAAACTGTTCGTGCTCCACATGTTCTCCAAACACGGGGTGCTGTCGCACGTCACTTCAGACCATGGAACAGAGTTTGTGTCCGCCTTCTTCAGGTCCCTAGGAAAGGCCTTGGATATGAGACTGCACTTCACCTCCAGTTACCATCCAGAGGGCAATGGCCAGATGGAGCAAATGAACCAAACCCTGGAGCAGTACCTCCAGGTATACTACAGCTACCAGCAGGACAACTGGGCGGACCTCCTCCCAATCTCAGAGTTCACCTACAACAACACCTCCAACTCAACGACTGGTATCTCTCCCTTCTTCACCAATAAAGGACACCACCTGGACATCACTTTCCACCCCAAACAAGAACTGGCTTCCTCCAGGGCACACGACTTCGGGGTAAATCTAGACGAACTATACCAGGAACTCCACGAAAACATAGCTGCCGCTCAACATCGGTACGCTGCCTCCGCAGATTGACGGTGTGCCCAAGCACCGGAAATCAAGATCGGAGATCGAGTCTTCCTCAAATCGGACAACATCCGGACCATGAGACCATCCTGGAAATTATCTGAGAAATACCTAGGCCCTTACAAAGTCATAGCTCAGGTGGGACTGGTATCCTAAACCCTCCATCTCCCAAAAAACATGCGGTCGATCCACCCTGTCTTCCACATATCCATGCTAGAACTTTCAACCCCCAACACCTTCCCCAGTCGAACGGTACCCCCCCAGCCACCAGTCAAAATCAACGGGGAGCTGGAATACAAAATAGCAGAAATCCTGGATTCAAAGATTGACCGACGCCATGGCTGTCAACTCAGATACCTAGTTAGATGGGCAGGGTACAAAGGAATGGAAGAACAAACCTCTTGGCTTCCCACAACAGAGTTGGCATACACTATGGAAGTAGTCTCCGACTTTCACCGCACGTACCCGCTCAAACCGGGCCCATAGAGGCAAAACACTACCGACCAGACACCATAACTTATCGAACAATAAAGGCCATTTTAATCATTCAAGCTAGATGCATATTAGAGGACAGGATCCTCAGACACTTCACTGTCATTGGGAACCATGAACTCCGTGAGTGGCATGCTCAACCCAGACTCCACCCGACCCTCAACTACCGATGACAAAAGGGACAAGAGACGCATGATCTGTACCATCTCCTCTGGATGGTTTTCTGTCGTCAATGCCAAAATGTCCAAGCGACCCCCAGCCGCCTCCAAAGCACCTCGGGACTGGACCGCCTCCTCCCAGACCCAGTCCAGAAGAGCAACAAATACTGAATTCCAATCAAAAGCACCTGGGTCCTCCGACTCCGATAATGGTCTGCCAGGTGCATCGGCAGATGCGGTCACAAGCCCCAGGTGTTGAACCCGCTGGGCCAACAGCCAGGTCTCAAGATTATTAAGGAAGGGCTCCCGCTCGGAGTGACCACAGGAGATGCTCCCTGGAGGTTGAGGGATGGGGACTTGCCCAGGCTCTTACAAGAAGGATAAGTGATCTAAGAAAAGGAACGTCCAAGGAAACCACTCACCGGAAAAGAAACCATCTCCGATAGCATGAGCCTGAAGGACCACCAGTTCATCCTTGATACTTCTCAAATGCCACATGGCCCTTTCCAGGACCACTTGGGAAACCACCGGGGACCCCCATTCAGGAAGGGTCAGGGGGAAGCCTGAGAATTTTCTGTCCATTGTGAACTTGTGTCATCCATTGAGGGAGAATCCACTAACCCTGAGGAACCCCCTTTTATAGGCAAACAGATACCGGCGCCTATGAGCTACAAGGCACCCATGAATACTCCTACGATCATATCCACCTTAATCACCCCTTCAATGGACATAGGACCTCGAGGGCTCGGCCCTGAAGGGGGGATACTGTTATGAACCGACTCAGACCACTCTCCAAAACACCTTCCATGAACCTGACTGGAAAACCATGGCGTCCAACCCCGACATTTTCCACAACTTTGGAAAACAAGGTTCCGTACTTAGACAACCTTAAAACCGATGCATATCTTGCCCCTTGTTTTCACCCCCCATTTAGACCCTTGTATTTTTCCCGTCCCCTTGTCCTTAGATAGTACAAGGACACACATGTATATAAACCACCAGTTGACTGGACTATTTGCCAGTACAAATATCAAATTAGTTCTGCATCATAGTTCCAATTCAGTTCCGGTAACTTTCCGACTTTCCGAAATTAGGGACATACGATCGAGGAGGGTGCAATACATAAGTTGAAGCCAGTCCCTGTGACCTTGCACCACTCGAGCGACTAGTCGATCTACCTAAACCACGAACAGTCCGAAACCCTGTGCACTCCTATACTTCCATCCCTCCATCCAAACTGACCTCCGTAATCCGAATACTTCAGAAACACAGGACTCCGAAGGACGTTGGGAATCTTTGGAAGCAATTCTAGGACACTAGCTAAGCGCTGGATATGTGATCTTAACACTGGTGAATAGTCCAGTCAACTGGTGTCTTATATACATGTAACTAATCCTTGTACTAACTTTTGCCAAGTAAAGACAAGGGGCTAATAGAGAATGAAGAACAAGGGAGTGAGGTATGCAATAATTCTGCATGTCATTTATCAAAAGAGCGGAACCTAGGTCCCAGAATCAGGGAGGTTTGGGATTGCAGAACTTTGGGTTAATACAACAGATTTGTGGAAAGCAATTGTTTCAGGCATTAATGGTTGTAAAGGTCCCAGAAGCAGTAGGGGTGGTTGTGGGGATTAATGTGGGTTTTTTGAGGGCATGGGCCATACCAGGCATGCACGGAATAGCAGGGTACAATGCACGAGCATGTTAAAGCCTAGCTACCTCAAATGGTCTGCAGGACTTGACCGACTCCTTGGCTTTACCAAGTCATAACATCACCCCTGTTTGGAATTACATAACTTTTTAATGGTCGCATAGCCCTGATCAGATTCTTTCTTTGATGCACTAACACATTTTTCATATATGTTTTAAATTCAAAGCTATTTAATGAATAATTCAAAAGCACCAAACATTGACTTATTTTTGTGAGTCACTGTAGATAAATCACCTAGGGGTGCTGTAGGTGCCCATTTGAACACACCTTTGCTCAGTGCATCAATGTATGGTAAGTGAGCATGATCAGATAAGGAAGGAAGCTGGTTGCTGCCTATGACTTGAGCTAGCCAGCCTGTGCTACATGCTGAATGTAGGTGTATGTACACATCACAAGGAAGAATTAGATGTGGTAGAGACAGTATTATTCTGAAATGGCCATTAATTTCTGCTCAATAAATGAGACAAAGAGGAAACCTACTGTATTGGCCCCACCTGGTATATTGTCAGGAGTCGGATTCTGACGGACTTCGGTACTGCCAAAGGGTGTTGTCGAAAAGGTCGGGCGGACTATGGCCAAGTCCTGTAGGCCAAGAGTAGTGGCGTTGGCTTCAACGTACTCGTGCGTTGCGCCCTACTTGCCGTGCGTGCCACTGTATTTGCAACAGACAGATACTCAGGGGGATGCTAAAGATGCCGGCCTGAGTCGAGGACTTAACAGAGAGGAAGAAGGTAGAAGGGCCTAAGCCTAGTCGATACCCAGAATGAGGAAGTATGTACATGCATGTCCTACTTATATAGGTTAAGAAGCGACATGTGGAATAAGGAATGTGGGACAACAAGGTATGCAACACATGCGGTCATTGTCCACAACGAGTAAAATTAGAATAAGAGATGTAAGGTGGAAATAGAACAATGAAGGACAGAATAATAGGACATGCCCTAGCACAATAGGGAGTGCCCGACTGTAAAACAAGGCCATGACCGAAGATAACACAAGGGCAGGAAGTGCCGAGGTGAGGCGGACCGAGGAGTGAGGAGTGGGCGTAGGAATGAGGGATGTGACCGACATGCGCATCCGGCCGAGATGACTCATTGAATGGTTCGTGCTTGGTTATTAATGGAGTATTCTAGTCGGTACCGCCGAGTTATCGGGTCCTCGGTACGTGTACTTGACATATATCCTCATTGAATATAATTAGCATGCAGACAGATTTCAATGTTGACTCACCCACATACAGCAAGAATGCTACCCACTTATAAATTTCCTCCTCAAGAATGCATTTTCCCCCTAGCACCTTTGACAAGAATGACAGTCAAGTTGATCCTTGTGCTGGTGATACATGGAATGTTCTCAACCTCAATTCCTAGAGGATATAATAGGTAGTGAACCTACCATTTTCAATTTGGTCAACTAAGCTGGTACTTCTACTATGTTGATAATGGCCTTCCACCATAGCACAGCTTTGTGCAGGAATTCCATTCCTGGAAGGATGGCTGGAATATATTCCATTACACAAAAACATATATCTTCCAAGCCATTAATTCATCAAATAAGGTCGATTGACTGTCTTGCTGGCATTTGTAACTCCACTAGTGGAGCAGAGTCATTGCCATGGCATACTGGGTGTTACATGTTAAAGCATATGATTGATAAGCATGAATGCATGCAATCCATCATTACTATACAGTTGTATGCATGACATGTGATACCTCAGTAAATGACCACTTCATTAAGCTTTGTTCTTAGCTCCATTACCTTTGCAGGTTATGGGCCCTGCTGACACCAGTAATAGAACAAAGGGTTTTGTAATTCCCAAACTCACCCAGGATGGCTCAAATTGGATTACATGGAAAACACAGACTCTAGCTACACTTGGGTCAAACAGAGGTGTCATGAGGCACCTCAATGGCACAGTTAAAGTGCCAGAATCCCTTGAAGAAGCCAACTCATTAGATGAGGAAGCCTGTGAAAATGCAGAAAAGTGCTGGGATAACTACTATCAACATGAAGCACTAATAAAGGCATAGATATTCATGACAATCCCAGAGATGCTACTTATAGAAGTTCACAAACTCTCAACTATAAAGGAGATCTGGGACACAGTTTTCACTAAGCATGAGAACACTGCACTTACAATAAAGATTGACCTGTCCCATTGCATGTATGACATGAAATGCAAGGATGATGCAAACATGTTGACACACCTCAAAGCTATGCTACAAATCTAGGAATAGCTTGAAGGTATGGAAGGAGGACTCATAGATAATGACCTTACCTCTATGATCCTTGGGTCACTTCCAAAATTGTACTGGCCACTGATCAATGCTATATCCCTATCAGCAAGCATGCTCAGCTGAAGCTAAAACCAAGTGCTATTGTTAAGAGCCTATTTGAAGAGCTCAACAGGCTAAAAATAGAGGAGCATCAGCTGAAATTTGCTGAAAGTACACTCACAGCAACAAAGGGTTACAAAAAGGGGTGCCACATTGGTGACAAGACAAAGTCCAAAAGATTAAATATTGAGTGTTAGAAATGTGGAAAGACAGGGCATGTCAAAGCTGACTTCACTCATAGGGGAAACAAGAAAGAGGATGACAAGAAGAAAGAATCAGCTAAGGTCACTGCTGAGGCAGATAAATGGGCATTTACTGCAATGCTCAATCACCAAGTGCCAACTCAGGAGACTGACTCACCCAAAGGATCTGATGTCAAGATCTATGACTCTGGAGCATCCTCCCATATATCCCCTGACTGTCATTGGTTCACTACATTCAAAGAAATCCCACCTTACCCCATTTCCACTGCTGACAATGCTATCTTCAATGCTACAGACATTGGAGATATGTATATAGCAATCCCAAACAACAAAGTACTGAAATACATTACACTGAAAGACACACTGTATTGCAAAGACCTGGCATTTACACTGGTTTCACTCACATGTTGTGACAAAGCCAGATCTGCAGTCCTACTCTGTGACAAGCACTGCACAATATATGACCCCAAAGGCATGACTGTTGGCCAAATACCACTTACAGGGAACCTTTACAAAGTAGAGCATAAACAACTCACTGAATATGCAAATGCAGCACATAAAGCCCTATCCATCAATGAAGTACACCATCAGATGGGTCACATCTTGCCATGTTATATAAGGGAGCTTGTGATGTAGGGAATTGTCACTGGTATTGAGGTAGACAAAAAGAGCATACTGACATTCTGTACCTCATGTGTGAAAGGGAAGATGACTTGAAAATCTATCTGGGCAAACAGGACTGTGCTCATCCAAGTTTGGTGAGACAATACACACGGATGTCTGGGGACCTACCACATCCCAGAATTATGATGGACACAAGTATTTCTCTACATTCATAAATGATCATACCCACTAGAGCCATGTGGAAGCCATGAAGAGGAAGAGCAACATGCTCACCTGCTATAAGAATTACAAAGCTTGGGCTGGGACATAGCACAGTGCAAAGCTTAAAAGACTTCAAAGTGATTGAGGGGGAGAATACTTATTGACGGAATTTACTCAGTGTCTGAAGCTTAAAGGCACAATATGGAGTCTTACTGTGCATGATACACCCAATGTCAGGCTCTGGGAATTCTGAGGAGTGGCCAAGTCCTGCAGGCTGGGAATAGTGGCATGGCTTTAACGTGCTCGTGCATTGCGCCCTACTTCCCATGCATGCCACTGATTTGGGACAGAGGGATACCAGGGAGAGTGCCGAGAGTGTCGGCCCAGGTAAAGGACTTGGGACAGGGGAAGGGAGGACAAGAAGGCATAAACCTAGTTGATTTCCAGAACGAAGAACCATCTACATACATTGGCTACTTATATAGGCTAATAAGTGAGATGTGGAACAGAGTGGCACAAGGAATGGAGAGTAATAAGGTATGAAGAATCATGTGGAAGTATTGTCCACAATGATCAAGAATAGAACAAAGAATGTGGACAACAATAGAACAATGAAGTATGGCTGAGAACAAAAAGAGTGAGTGAGAATAGAACAATGGAGAGTGGCTGAACATAAAACAATAGGGCCACTGCTGAGTGACAACAAAGAGTGAATGTCCCAAGGGTAAACAGGCAAGGGGAAGGACAGGGAATAAACAAATAATGAAGAATAGGAGGGTGGGATAGGGATAATGAACCAAATGATGAACTGAATGTACCGAGCTGAGGCCACACACTGGTGAGGGATGATATGGGTAAGGGTCGGTTGGTCAGTACTGCCAAGTAAATCAGAGCATGGTATCGTGGGCTTTACACCCAAGCAGAATGGTGTAGCTGAAATATTAAACTGCACCCTCATTGAATATGTATGTGCCATGCACTATGCTGCTGACCTTCCCAAATTCCTATAGACCAAGTCTTTTCAGCATGTAGTCTGGCTAAAGAACCACATAATCACTTATCAGTTGAATGGAAAAACCCCTTTTGAAATGCTATTCAACAAGAAATCTGACTTCTCAAACTTACCAGAATGGGAGCAAAGGTATGGGTTTTAAAAGAAAACTGTGGAAAGCTAGATGCAAAGGCAGATGAAGGTTGCTGGGTTGGATACAGCAGAGATAGCAGAGCTCACCAAATATACTGGCCTGGGAAGTAGCATATGACAAATGAGTGCAACATCTCATTTAATGACAGTGATCAGTGTGATTATCACCTCTAGAGATGTGACACCTGGGAATGAGCATGAAGATACACAGCATTATCAGCACACTGCACAGGACCCTAAGAATGATGCAGGAAACTTATCTAAGCCTAAGATTCAAGAAGCAGACCCACCTAACACTCTGGAACATCCCCAGACCTTACATAATGATCCACTTGAAGGATTTGAGCCATAGTTACAGGGACATGGACAGAGGCTGTGGAAACCATCAGCATATATCTGAGATATAGTACAGGGGGAAGGAACAAGCCTAGGATGTACGAATGCACCTGCATACCCCAGAGGCAGGCAAATCCCTCTCCAACCCTCAGAGCTACCACCCACAAGCACAGTCACCTTGGCAATTCACCAGACACTTGCTCTGCTCAGTCTCTCAGACCTGGAACCTGAAGAAGCCAAACTTGAGGGAGAGTCACACTTACAGCTAAAACTCACAGCAGTAGGTACTGACACTGCCAAGGATGACCCAGACACTGTGGAACAGGCAAGAAGGCTTGGTGATTGGCCAGAATAGGACACATCAATTAGAAAGGAACTCATACAACATGAGAGAATAGGTACCTGGATCTTGGTGGAGTCACCCAACAATGCAAAAATTGTTGGAAGTTGCCTGGTTCTATGCTACAAACAGGATAAAGCTAGAAGAGTTGTCAACCACAAGTCTGGACTAGTACAGTATAGTAGACCTCCTTGATACAGGATACCTCCTTGATACAAAATGATTTTCCAAGGTCAATTCTCATCCCAGTAATACAGGGTTTTGCACAAAGAATCTACTATATATAAGCAACATTTAAGCCAACCCACACAAGGGAGAGTGAAGAATTGCATTCAGGAGGAATTTATCTTCATCTAAAATTTCTCAACTTTGATAACATACAATCTTAAATCAGTGATTGCTCAACTTTTCTGAGAGATTTTGTCATAGAGTGTACACATTAGGGAAGCTATGCATCTCCTATTGCTAATTACAAAAACTCCGAGTGGGATTTGACCTAAATTGACCTTAATCTGACCACAAAGATATTGGGGCTACCAAAGTGTGACATGCAACATGCTAATAATACAAAGAAATGGATGACTAATCACACCAGGCTGCAAATTCCACGCACGGAGAATTAGGTGTCACGCTTGTATCAAGGACCTATCTGCGTGACATTTTGACCTGTTGCACAAAAGAATTTACTCTGCCACAACAACAGGTTTTTTGCCCCTATAATATAGAGCAAAAATGTTCTCAAGACACTTCTCAGCTGTTATATAATTTTTTTAAGATTTAATCTACAAAATTTTAAGCTAAAATTGAGTTTAACTGAAATCTGTATCAAGGAGGTCTACTATACTGTAATGCAAGGCTTCTCATAGACAGAAGGCATAGACTATGTCAAAACCTTTGCACCAACTGCAAAACTATCCACCATCAATATTATAGCTACAATTGCAGTCAGGAATGACTGGGAGCTTGAGCAGACTGATATGGTTGGAGCTTACCTCTCAAAGAGACAATCTAAATGAGGCAGGCAAAGGGATATAAGGTCCCTGGCAATAAGCATCATGTGTGCCTTCTAAAACATGCCATTTATGGCCTAAAGCAGGCTGGGAATGAATGGTATGAGCTATTATGCAAGATAATACTTGCACTCAACTTTAAGTGATGCTAAGTTGAGCATGCTGTCAATGAAGGCAGTGATGCACTACTGGTTGCAGCAGATGTCAACAATAAGATTATAGCCAGCAGTTAAAAGAGTGTAATCAAGAGATTCAAAGAGGGACTTAGCTGTAAGGTCAA
This sequence comes from Gomphus sp. MG54, assembly GCA_003314385.1. NCBI lineage: Eukaryota > Fungi > Basidiomycota > Agaricomycetes > Gomphales > Gomphaceae > Gomphus > Gomphus sp. MG54. The sequence continues at coordinate 9,341 of QLPG01007257.1, read as the reverse complement.
GATCTGTCAGGCACCGTACATACTGACAGGCCTCGGGAAAGCCGAAGGGGTCGGACGGGTAAAGGCCAAGTCCTGCAGGCTAGAAGTAGTGGCGTGCTCGTGCGTTGCGCCCTACTTCCCATGCGTGCCACCGATTTGGGACAGAGGGATACCTGGGAGAGTGCCGAGAATGTCGGCCCAGGTAAAGAACTTGGGACAGGAGAGGGGAGGACAAGAAGGCGTAAACCTAGTTGATTTCCAGAACGAAGAACCATCTACATACATTGGCTACTTATATAGGCTAATAAGTGAGATGTGGAACAGAGTGGCACAAGGAATGGAGAACAATAAGGTATGAAGAATCATGTGGAAGTATTGTCCACAATGAACAAGAATAGAACAAGGAATGTGGATGATAATAGAACAATAAAGTATGGCCAAGGACAAAAGAGTGAGTGAGAATAGAACAATGGGAGTGGCCAAAACATAAAACAATAGTGCCACTGCTGAGTGGCAACAAGGAGTGAATGTCCCAAAGGTAAACAGACAAGGGGAAGGATAGGGAATGAAGGAATGACAAAGGAGAGAGGGGACAGGATGAGGAAAGTAAACCAAACGATGAGCCAAATGTACCGGACCGAGGCCATGTACTGGCGAGGGATGCCTTGTCACTGGTGTGTGGAACTAAAAGGCAAGGGTTGTTCGGTCGGTACTACCAAGTGAACCAGAGCTTGGTATCCGGGGCTTGACAAGATCAAGGATCTAGGAGACATACACTGGATGTTAGGGATTGAGGTGGAGAGAGGCAGGCAGACACATACCATTTCATTCTCTCAGCATGCCTATATATCCAAGATATTGGATTGATTTGGACTCCAGGATGCACATTATTATGGCCCATGCCCCCAATAAACCCATATTAGTCTCCCCATCCACCCACACCTTTTCCAGGACTTTCCGACCATTAAAACCTGAAACAATTGCTTTCTGCAAATACATTGCACTAACCCAAAGTTCTGAAATCCCAAACCCCTGCAATTCCATGACCTAGGCTCCGCTCCTTTGATAAACAACATGCAGGATCATCACATACCTCACTCCCTTGTTCTTCATTCTCTATTAGCCTCTTGTACTCTTTTCTCCCCCTTGTATTTACTTGGCAAAAGATAGTACAAGGATTAGTTACATGTATATAAGCCCCCAGTCGACTGGACTATTTGCTAGTACAAATATTGACTTAATTCTGCATTGTAGTTTCTAATTCAGTTCCAGTAAACTTCTGACTTTCCAAAATTAGGGATAGACAATCGAGGAGGGTGCAACACATAAGTTGAAGCTATCAAGTACACATACCAAGAACCGTCCACTCAGCAATGCTGACTAAGCAACCATTCTATATCTATGACCAAGTGCCCATGCTGCATGCATAGCACTTGGTACACCTGTCTCGGCTCGGTACATTCACCATCCACACCCCTTGTCCTCACCCTTCAGTCCACCTCATCTTGGGACTTCCTGTCCTTATATTATCCTCGGTCACGACTCCATTGTTTTATACTCGGCCACTCCCTATTGTCCTATCCTTGGCGACATTTCTATTATCCTATCCTTTATTGTTCTATGCCCGTTTGCATTCCTTCATTCTAATTTTACTCATTGTGGACAATAACCGCATGCTCTGCATACCTTGTTGTCTCACATTCCTTACTCCACATGTTGCTTCTTAACCTATATAAGTAGGACATGCATGTACATATTTCCTCATGCTGGGTATCAACTAGGCTTAGGCCCTTCTACCTTCTTCCTCTCTGTTAAAGTCCTCGACTTGGGCTGGCATCACTATCATCCTCCTGAGTACCTGTCTGTTGCAAATCAGTGGCATGCACAGCAAGTAGGGCACAACGTATGAGTATGTTGAAGCCAACGCCACTACTCTTGGCCTGCAGGACTTGGCCATAGTCTGCCCGACCCTTCGACAGCACCCCTCGGCAGTACTGAAGTCCATCAGTACCCAAAGCTTGACAGAAGCCAAGTCCCTGTGACCTCAAACAACTCAAACGACTAGCTGTACGACCTAATACCATGAACAGTCCTAAGCCCCTGGCACTTCCCATCTTTCCATCTTTCTGCTTCTGTCCGTGAACCCATGACCTCTAGTCCCCCCACCTCTAGAGTACTGGATCCCCTCATGGAAACCACTCAGAAGCCTCTGGAAACCCTTCCAGAAGTATCTAGCTAAGCACCTGACATGCAGATTTAACAGTATATTTGTACTCACACTCCTGATCATCATGAGCTCAAGACCCATCACATGTTCACAAGCCCTACAGACAATCACCCAGGTGTCCACCTGCCATGCATCTATCCCCCAAGAACTGTCTGCCCCTGGACCCAGTTTCCAGATGCCTCAGACCCCAGCACACCCTCTGGAACCTTCATCTGACTCCAGATTCTCAAGTGCATGTTGGGTGCAAATTAGCATCTCACCCCTGAGAGGTCAACCTCAATATATTGTATTATTATATCGATTTTGGTATCAAACAGTGCGCTTTTGAACTCTTTATTTTTCTCAATTTTATTTGTATTTTTATCCTCATTATTGAGGAAGTTATTCTCATTCTATTGTGTACGCTACTTACGGGCGCTTGTCCACGCACGACGCGACTAGCGTGGCCGGCTCCCTGGATTTGGAACCGGCAGCCTGGCTCAAACCTTCGATAGGGTCAAGGGCTGGCTGCAAGGTATATGCGGGTGAGACACAGCCCGCGCAAAGCCTCCCTCCTCAGTTATTGACTATACTGAGGAGGTGAGTTGTATAATATTATGTACAAAGCCTCAGGGCTAATTTCCTTTTTATTTCTTTTGTAAGATAAATAAATTAGGTATATTTTCGAATATACATCTTAGTTATTGACTATACTGAGGAGATAAATAAATTAGCTGCCTAGAAAAATCTTCATTCCTACTGTATTTGCTCATAATCCCATCAGTGCAGACCTGCACCCATGCTCAAATATGACCAACCTATTCCTTGTGAACCACCCCCCAGCAACTCATCAATCGTTGCCCTCAGAGATGCCATCCAGCTCGAGACCATCCTCAGTAGTGCTATCAACTTTGGGACCACCATCGGCACCACCCCCTTTCACATCTCCCCCCTATGTACCACCACCCCTTACACCTCTGTTCATTGCAGCACCATCCATGGCTCCACTGCCCACTGCACAACTGCTCATTGCACCACCACCCATTGTACCTCCACCCACTGTACTACCCCCTGTCATCCAACCCCATGTCACACCACCCACCACAGCACCATCACCTCCCACACATTCAGGAGGGGGGCCTACCTTAGGACTAAATGATGTGCCCAACCTCACTCAGGCCCTCATTATGCTGGCAAGTAACCTGGCCAGCCCTAGAAGATCAGCCCCTCATGCTGCCAAGGTCTGGGACCCAGAGACCTTTGACGGATCCAATTTGAGGAAACTACAACCCTTCCTAGTGTAGTATAGTCTAAACTTCCGTGATTGCCCTGATGCTTTCAACTCCGATAGCACCAAGGTAACCTATGTACTGTCATACCTGACTGGTACCACCCTGGACTAGTTTGAACCATCCCTCACCACCCCCAATGAGCCAGATTGGCTCTATGACTATGATGAGTTTATTGCTGAACTCAAAACCAACTTCAGCCCCTATGACCCAGAGGGAGAGGCTGAAGCAGACCTTGAGAACCTCTGCATGTGCAATAACCAGCGCATCATGAAATATGTAGTTGAATTCAATCGACTAGCCACCTGCATCTACTGGGGCAATGCTGCACTCTATTGTCAGTTCTATAATGGACTTCCCAGCAGGATTAAGGATAAAATCTCTAGAGTAGGAAAACCCCACTCCCTGCTCTAACTCCACCTCCTGTCCCAATCCATTGATGCCTACTATTGGGAACAATAATCGGAAGTCTCTTGGGTGTCCTCCTCCACCTGGAACTTCGACTGCCCCTATGACAGAGAAAGGGCCCCCATGAACACATACTCAGCCCCTAATATGAAGACGGCCAACCCATGACCCCATCCAGTGGCAGCTGTTAGAGAACAGGGGATGATCCATTGATAGTTTGGTCACTTCCCAACTGGTTCAATATGTAGGAATCCAAACCTCTCCTCCAAGGAAAAATCCAACTTAAAATCAGTCTCATCTGGACTACCAAAAAAATATTATAATGTTTGGCTGGCCATTTAAGAGTGAATTACCTTTAAGTAATTAACTCTTAAATCATCAAGCTCTTCAAGCTCAAGGAAAACACTTATGTTTTTTGCTTATTTTCTACTTGGACCCACAAGGACCCACAGCCAGGTGCCAAACAATCACCCATGGAAAATGGTGCCAAACTGCTGGCTCAAGCTCTCAAGACTCAATTGTACAACAAATTCCTGGGTTTACATGATAACTATTACACATAAAGGTCAGCCCAGAAGCACGACTCACATACTATTAATATTTCGTGACTTGACCAGTCACGAGACTACCAGTCATGGGAATATGACTCATTAGTGACTACAGGGTGACTCGTAACTTCCACAGGCTTCCAGTACTTTCCATTCCTTTCCACACCCTTCCACTAATTTCAGGAAAGTCTTGCCTTATCAGGGAGTTACATAATCAGCTTAGAATTAGTATATATAGAGACTAGTTCTGTAGAGTAAAATAACTTTAATCAATCTTACTCTTATCTATAATCCACCGGATTATCTAGTGCAACTAGCACTCTTTTATAAGTCAGTCCAAAGACCAGTTGCCACCCTTTCGGTTAAGAGGTCCAAAGACCAATTGGCAAACAAGAGGTTCATTCCAAAGAGTGAAGCTCACCCTTCTACTGAAGTGGAAGGTTCTCAGCTATAACAGAAAAGGTACGCAAAAACATAGTAAAAGAACTAAACCCAGATTATACAGAACATCAAGTGGAAATAATCCTAGGCAAGGGTAGAACTAATAGTTTATGCTCATAAACTATTATTCCTACATGTAATTGACAAGGACCTACCTGCCAAGGCCCCCTCTAAACAATTCTTTTTGGACAACAACCCAGACTGACATTCACTTGCTATCATCTTGTTGGAGAACTTGATTAGGCTTTGTTCACACCAAAGTTTTGTCACGCTTCTTGGGTTAAATCATCAATGGTTCCAAAACAGCAGCAGGACTACCATGGACCTTTTGTCCAAGCTCGGTAAAGATGGAAAACTTACACTGCAAGAATGGCAGCACTGCTTCGAACAAAACCTCTGCCTCTTCTGCAGCAGATTGGGCCATGCAGCCAAGGAATGCCCAAGATCTGCCACCATGGTCACCAAGGGGCACGCAGCCTCTGTGATAGAGGAAATTGAAGAAGAGTCTGAAGCTTTGGATGCTTTGGAAGCCAAGGAATAGAAGCAAGGCCTCCGACTCCTGCACCAGTTGTTTGCGTTCAACACCAACAGTACCCATGGAGTAAAACACACAACGTGTCCAGCCTCTCAGGAATTTTGAACACCCGTGACCAATCATTGAAGAAATTTGACCTGTTTCCTCAGAAACACCTCTGACCCTCCAAAAATCCATCAGTTTCTAGTTTCCAGGACACCATACACTCACCTGCTATGATCCATTGATCGACAGGGCATTGAGTACTACTTGTTTAGATATTCATCCCAACTGATTCTTGGTACCGCTGAGCCTGCAGTTTCACTCAGCGCTCAATCCGACCCTCCAAAAACTCCACTCAGGAAGAACCTTGACCATCGTGAAACCCATACTGTCCCTTCGACAAAACGGTACAATGTGTAGATTCCCTCTTAGACTAGAACCTATTTGATAACATGTTAATACCTACTGAACCATTGACACGGTTCAAAACCGAGACTCAAAATTGCAGGACATCCTCCAAATCCCGATGATGCTGCTGTCATCCAAGCGACGATCCGGTGACGAATTGACAATATATATATAATTTTTTGTTTATGTGTATGTAAACGAGGGTCAGCGACATCCCAGTCCCGACCTCGCCATCAAGGGTAGACGAGAGCGGTATCTAATACAAACCCATCACCATTTGATGATTGAGTATAACCCACCGAGTGTTATGAAAAAATGCTTCAGAGTGACAACCATGCTGGTAATGCGTCTTAACGCATTCTATAATTCGTCAAAACGACCATCTCGCTTCATCACATTTGATTTATATGTTCCCCGAGAGCAGATTTCAATAACAGCACAGGTATGGATGGAACTCACTACAGTAGGAGCACGTAATCATAGAGGAGACATATGCAATCCACTTTGAGAACTGGAACCCCATTCAAGTTTTGGGACTGCCTTTCCCAATGGGGTCTTGGTCATCACACTCAGAACTTCGAACAACACCTGTAGGCAGAGTCAAATGATATTGACAGCGTCCGTTAGTGAGATTACTGACATCAGCAGCGGCCATGGTAGTGAGCTCCGCGTTAGTATCGAAAGCTGGTGCAACTTCCACAAGGTCGGCAGAAACAATATATAGGCCATCGAGACCCCGAATTATCGTACGCAACTCGCGAGTCGACCATCCCCCTGTTTCCGGGGTACCCGTCGCTGGCGCGTACGCCGGGTCTATAGAGTCGATCTGATCAAACGTAATGAATGTTTAAATTTATTAAAAAAATACAATGAAGAAGTGCTCGCATCAATTGAGAGATATACTGGGTTTGAGCCAACGGTGTCCCGAATCTTCTGGATGATTCCATCCACGCCAAGCGTGTCGATCTCTCGCGCCTCAATTCGGTGAAAGCCAACGTTATCATCATTGTCGTAGTCTGCAGGCCCTGAAAGGGTCGTGCGGATTGCACCATGCTATAAAGTACAAAAAAATCAAAGGCGAAAACACGATCACGAGGGAAGGAAGAACAAGATATGCAAGCAGGAATGATGAAAAGTGCTTACTATGGAACTCCCATTTTTGATTAGGCCTTCCTGAGCCGCCCAATAGAAATATGTCCCGTGATTTAATGCTGCCCTGTCTGAAGGCGCCCCTCCAAACACGCTAGATCAATGAAAGTGACATGCATGGAGAATTGAATGATAATTGTTACTTACGCAGGCTTCCAAGTGTCTAGGTGCGAATCGAAATGGATAACGCTTATTGGACCATATGCACTGTTGATAGAACGCAGAAGAGGTAGTACAATTGTATGATCTCCCCCGAGAGTCACGATTCGTGGGTGCTCCTTGCCATCTTTTGATACAGGCACCCATGTCTTGCTCAACTCTTCAGCATAAGCTGCGTCATCTTCCTTGGAAAACGTGAAATATGGATCAGTCTTCTGACGGATTCGAAGGACTTCCTGGCGCTCAGATTCAAGGAGGGAAGTGTATTGGTCTTTCAAGGATGTCGCTGGAGGACGATGCAAGAGATCTGTGTGTGCGTCTTGAATCTGCTTGATCGCAAGAGTATTATCGTAGGGTGTGACGGGAATATCACCACAGTCTACAACTCTATAGTGTGTGACAAATGGGGCCAGTTTCGGTATAACCGTCAGTTAGCTCGCAAATATTTTTGGGAGGGGAAGGGTTAAGGCATTCACGTAGCTCCACCATACTCACTTAACACCGGCCTTAAGGGGGTTGTGCTTCAAAGGAACATTATAGCTCCCACATAGAAACAACCTTCTCGAACCTGCACGAATGCCCCTCGGACCGAAACGAGCACCAGGACGGTACGAGGTGGATGTATCATATGGAGCACCAAGAATGGCAATGTCGAATGACGACATCGCGGAAGACGAAGCAGAAAGGCACTTTTGCCACGGTAAATGTGCAAACGTTGTGATCCCGCTGAAGATTGAGTTGGCGGTTACTGGGTGAATTAACTCTTTAGAACAGGACAACGATCGAGCACAGGAAGATTCTTAAAGCAGACCTTCATTGTCTCCTGTATATGTAGCCTGCTTTGGTGGCGATTGCCATGGATTTTGTATGTAGCTAAGAGGAGGGTGTTCAACTTGGGAGTAGCTATGGTCTAGGTAATAGCGATCTTCCTGAAGCTCGTCTTCTTCATGTCTTTCAGTTGAAATACCAGTGGCAAGTATAGCAATACGCAGAAGCGCGTGGAGTTGGAGAATGGTGTGCATCTGTCAGAGGACAGGGAAGACGTGGCGGGGCGAGGCCAAAGTATGTGAGAGCAACTGACAAGACAAGTGATATGTAATTTGGGACAAGATAGGAAACGGCTCTTGCCGTGCAAATTGGGAGTCATCGGTTCCAGAAGCATGCATTGAGAAGTCGATTCGGCCTAGCATAAACTCAGGCTTATCAGGATCGAAACTGCCATGATGAAAAACCAGGTTCGAGGTCACAGATTTTGAAGGATAACTCTATGAAAGAAATACATACATGATCAGATTGTCATTAATGGGCCAGAAACAAACCCAGGTGTTAAATTATCTTAAGGGGCTGGTGCGAGAAACGTATGAGAAGCTGCTATACAGGGGATGTGACGGCATCGAGAACAAAATTTTGAGAAAATGTCACGAGGCGAGTGAGAAGTTGAAGTACACGAGGTGTCGTGTGAAAATAATTCAATTCTCGTAATGGGCCTTGCTGCTAGTTTTTGTAATTTTGTACTTTGTGATAAGAAAAATATACAAATAATTGAACAACTTAAATCTCTGTTATCATGTATCAGACAATGTGTAGAAAGTATGGTATATATTGATTGCACTTGTAATCCATTTGCAAGTTATATATGACATGTACGTCAACTATAGGCTTCTTGTAATACTGTAATACTTAGGAAAAACTTTTATAACTCTCACAAAGAAGTGATTAATATCATAAGATCACACAATGCTAATATATATCTGATATATAGAGAAAAGTCTGATACATGTATTACAAGCACTATAGATGCCTTTCTTTATTCTGATAATTTCTTAAGTTGTTTGCAGCCTTTAAAAACTACTTATACTAGCTTTACAAGATATAAAAGGTCATACCTGGTTCAGGCATTTTTGCTAATGGATAACGTAACCAAAACATGGCCAACAGGTTCAGCAGGGATAGGAAATAGAAATACAAGCAATGGCTAAAAAAAAACAAAGAAGGAGAGCCCAATGAGGTATAAAAAACTACAGAAGAACAGTAATAACTTGAAAGGAGGGAAACAGATAGAAACAACCGGAGAGAAGGATGATATATTAAGCAACCTATATAAACCAAACTATAGCCTGAGAGTTATAAGGTCCAATCTATTCTTACCTAGTGAAAGGCAATTTAGTACCCAGATATAGGATGGTAATCCTAAAATCTTAATAGGGTTTAGAAGAAGGAGGGTTCAAGTAGGTTGT
>QLPG01007255.1:0-17073 GCA_003314385.1 Gomphus sp. MG54 | reverse complement strand
ATACAATAAGATTCAAGCTTCGCTGAAAAAAAAAAAAAACTGAAAAAGATTACTTAGAACATTTTATAACTCAAAGATAGCTCTGAAAGTATATGTAATTGTTATTTTAGGAACTACACTAATCAGAAATTAAGAAGATACAGAGCACATGCAATCAATGTGCATATGTGTGGTAAAATGACATCATACCTAATAATAGTTGGGGGGATAATACAATGTCAATGTCATTGTAATTGTAATACTCTGGGGTATAATGGTGATGAAATTAAAGTAGAAGTGAACAGAAAATAATCCTCAGCACCATAAAGTGGGTGATGTACCCTTAATCATAGATATATTTGCTTCTGTGTCTGGAGAAAAGGGCTAGTTTTCTTGTATGGGTCATGTGAGTCCTAAATTGAGGTAGTATGATTTGCAAAAATGCATCCTAACTTCATAATGATGTGTTTAACTCATCTAGACAGTTATAGAAACTGTCCCTTTCATTAGCAAAATTTCCTCAATCTTGTTGGCATATACATACTCATACAAGGACTATAAGCTTACTACAATGTCTAAAATATATAAGAGCCTAACTGTTAAGAATGTGAGCAGTGAGGTTCTTAAGTAAATCTTGGCAAGGTTGTAACTTTGCAAGGTTTGGAGTAGGGCTTGGCTTCAGCTTATGTGCTGTACTGTCCAGATCTCATCAAATCCCTAATTTTGGGAGGTCTGAGGTTTCAGAGCTAAGTGAGGTAATTCTTAGTTGATTTTCTGACTACTGCATGACCAATTTACATGTGTATTATAGACTAATTTACATATGTATTATATACTAAATACATATTTTAAATATCAGTCAGGATTAGTAATTAAGAACAAGGGGAACTACTAGGGAATGGCATGGGTCACCCATGGGTCAAATGTGGGTGACCTTCACCCAACCCATGGGGAAACCTGAAGCCATCAACCCATGGGTTTTTTCCCATGGGCTGATGGGTGTTGGGTGCGCACTGCACCCACATGCATGCAGCACATGCACATACAGTGTGTTCATCGTATTTGTGGCATCACATACATGTACGTCATGTTTGTTGCATTTGTGGCATTGTATGCACATATGTCACATATGTCACATTCATCGTGTTCGTCTTGTTCATTGTGTTACATGTGTGTATGTTGCATATGTCACATTCATTGTGTTTGTGGCATTTGTCATATTGCATATGCATACATTGCATATGTTGCCTTTGTCGCATTCATTGTGTCATGTGCATGTATAGCACATTCATGGCAGCATATGCACCTACATTGTGTTTGTCACATATGTCATATTCATCATGTATGTTGTGTTTGTCACATACATTGCATTCATCATGTATGGCACATTGGTGTCATATGTGTGCATGTACAGCGTGTGTGTGTCATACACGTGTATATATGTAGTTGAGGCACGGGTTGGGCTGGGTCACAGGTGCTCTTGGCTTGACCTGTACCCAAACCCAAGGGCACCCGACCCAGTGACCTGTGTAGGTTACCCTAACCTATGCTATTCCCTAGGAACTACAAATGGGGAGGAGATCCCCAGTTGAAAGAACAAGGGGATTGAAAGTATAAGGGGGTGAGAAAACTTTGTGACAAAGCTTTCTGCAGGATCTGGGCAGGATCTGAGCAGGATCTGAGATGGATCTGAGCAGGATCTTGATGTATGTATGTCCATATCAGGGAAACAGGGAGTGGGGTTAATGTCAGGCACCAAGAATGCCAATGATGTGTGGGCCAAGTACTATTGTAATAGTACCGACTTCACCATGCTGGCGGGAATCAGCCAAGTCCTGCAGACAGATTGGGGTAGCTTGGCTTCAACATATTCATGTGTTGCACCCTACTTTCTGTGTGTGCCACTGATTTCAGACAGAAGGGAACTTGGGAGAGTGCCAAGAGTGTTGGCCCAAGTAAAGGACTTCAGACTGGAGGAGGGAAGTCGAGAAGGCATAAGCCAAGTTGATATTCAGAATTAGAAACTATCTACATCCATGTTCTACTTATATAGGTTAAGAAGTGAGTTATGGGATTAGGGTTGCATAAGACATGGAGAAAAGAATAAGGTATGGAGAGCATATGGAAGCATTGTTCACAATGCTCAAAAATAGAACATTGAAACATAAACAAGAATAGAACAATGAAAAATGGCCGAGCATAAAATAATAGGAGCATGAATGAAAATAGAAGAATAGAAAGTGACTGAATATAAAACAATAAGGTCATGGCCAAGAATAAAACAATAGAAAATGTCCCAAGGTAAAATGGGCCAAAAAATAAAGGATGAACAGGTTGGGAATAATGGATAAAGGATAAAGGAAAAGTAGATGATGAAATGGAGTGGGGAGTGTGGATAATGAATGTACCAAGAAAAGACTGATGTACTAAGTGGCTTGTATATAACTTGGTCACTTGCGTGTGGAATTAGACTTGACATTTGGTCAGTACTACCAAGTGACCTGATGCTTGGTACGTATACTTGACAGTTGAAACAAGTAGACATATTCAGGCTATGGCCTTCAATTCTCTAATGTCCCATGCTTCAAGGATGCAGCACTCTAGAAGGGGGGGTGATGTCAGGGGATGACCCATCTCCCCTCCTAAACCAAGCCTAAATAACTTGACCTACTGACCAGGAAACTAACCAAAGTTTAGGCCCAGTGGCTTGATGTTTCTGATATCCTAGAGATCCCTAGGCAACTGGTGGGGCACCTATGGGAGAGAGAGGTGAGGTGTGGAACAGAGATACTAGAGGTTCAGGGATGAAGTGATGAATGAGTTGAGGGACAGGAAGACTTGAGATGTCTCTCACTAAGGCCAAATGGACAAATGATGTCTTCATCATGCACCGAGCTGAGGGCCCAAGATCTTAAGCCAGACACCCAGGACCAGGCCTGTGAGTATCTGGGAGAACATAACTCCAGACCCAATGGAAGGATAAGATATGTTGAGAAAGCAGTGCATGGGTACAGGGTATATAAAGTGTGAGAGTCACTAGCAAGGGGTCTTAGGTGTTCCTTTAGTTTGATTCTGAATATACTATTAAGCACTGAAAGTGTGAAGGTTGCATGGGCCAAGTACTAATATAAAAGTACCAACTTCACGATGCTGGTAAGATATTAGCCAAGTGCAATAGACCAAACAGACATGGCTGGCTTTAATGTACTTGTTCATCGTGTCCTACTTTCTATGTATCCACTGATTTCAGAAAGAAGAGTAACTCGAGAGGATGCCAAGGGTGTCAGCCTGAGTAAGGACTTAAAACAGGAGGAATGGGGGTTTCAAAGTTAATATTCAGAATGAGGAAACATCCATACACTACTTATATAGTTTAAGAACTGGAGGTAGAACAGGGTAGCATAAGATATGTAAAAGGGATGAGGTATGGTGTCAAGTCCATGTACCGAGATCCATCTGCTGGCAGTGCCGACCGAGCAATCATCCTATATCCACGACCAAGTACCCGCGTTGCCTGCATAACACTTGGTGCGCCGGTCCCAGCTCGGCACATTCGCCACCTGTACTCCTCGGTTCGTCTCACCTTGGGACTTCATGTCCTTGTATTATCCTTGGATGAAACCCCATTGTTTTATACTCGGCCACTCCTTATTGTCCCATCCTGAGTCACGATCCTATTGTCCCATCTTTTATTGTTCTGTCCCCGTTTTGCATTCCTTGTTCTAATTTTGTTCGTTGTGGACAACAACCACATGCTCTGCATACCTTGTTGTCCCACATTCCTTATTCCACATGTCACTTCTTAACCTATATAAGTAGGACATGCATGTACATACTTCTTCATTCTGGGTCATCGACTAGGCTTAGGCCCTTCTACCTTCTTCTCTCCTGTTAAGTCCTTGACTCGGGCCAGCATCTTGAGCATCCCCCTGAGTATCTGTCTGTTGCAAAATACAGTGGCACGCACGGCAAGTAGGGAGCAACGCATGAGTACGTTGAAGCCAACGCCACTACTCTTGGCCTACAGGACTTGGCCATAGTCCGCCCGACCTTTCGACAACACCCCTTGGCAGTACTGAAGTCCATCAGTATCTGACTCCTGATATATGGAAAGCATGTGGAAGCATTGTCCACAATGTTGAAAATAGAACAATGGACATAACCAAAAATAGAACAATAGAATCTGACTGAACATAAAACAATAGAGGCATAGCTGAAAATAAAATGAAAGACATATCCCAAGGGAAAACTGATCAGAGCATAAAAGAATAAGCAAAGATAGAAGGGATGGAATGAAGGGGAATGAACTGAGTGATGAACCAAATATCCTGAGCTGAGACCACATACTAGTGAGGAAATGACTTGTCACTTGTGTGTGGGATTAAATGGTAGAGATTGTTCGGCTGGTATGACTGAGTGAACTGAGGCTCGGTGTCATGTACTTAACTGTTACGATATGAAAGAATGAAATAGGGCTAGGCTTCAACTTGTATGTTGCACCCATGTTAAATCCATGTGTTGGTACTTAGCTAGGGACTTCTGGAAGGGTTTTCGGAGGGTTATGAATGGTTTCCGAAGGGGGGATTTGTATTCCAAGGGCAGGGGACTAAGGGTCGGGATCGGGGTTGGAATCGGAGTAGACAGAAGTCGGGAATGCCAGGGGTCTTGGGACTGTTCATGGTATAGGGTGCATGAGTAGTTCGAGGTCGCAGGGACTTGGCTTCAACTTATGTGTTGCGCCCTCCTTGATCATCTGTCCATAATTTCGGAGAGTTGGAAAGTTTACTGGAACTTAATTGGAAACTACAACACAGAATTAAGTCGATATTTGTACTGGCAAATAGTCCAGTCGACTGGTGACTTATATACATGTATCTAGTCTTTGTACTATCTTTTCCAAGTAAAAACAAGGGGGGGAAGAGAGTACAAGGGCAATATAAAACAAAGAACAAGGAGTGAGGTATGCGATGATCCTGCACGTTGTCTATCAAAGGAGTGGAACCTTGACTTTGGAGTCTTCAGAGGTTCGGAAACATGAAACCTTGGAATGATGTATCGGACATCTGGAAATCGGTTATTCAGTCTTTGAGCGATCGGAAAGGTCCCAGAAATGGTGCGGATGGTTGTAGGGTTTAATGGGGATTTATTTGGCGGCATGGGCCATAACAACCCACCAGATCACACAGATCACACAGGTCCCTAATTTCATAAAGGCAAGGACAGAAATTAAGTCTAAGATGAACAGAAGGAAGCTAGTTGAAATCTTAGTCAATTATCTGACTGAAGACTGGACTACAGAATGTACAAGCTCTACTACTTTCAAATCTATGAGGAGTCAACTAGATTCCTATAATAGATAAGAAAGTCCAAGGATCATGAAAAGTGAGAACAGAAATCCTATGTCCCAATCTTGATCTCTTCCATGACATTGAGTGGTAACATGTCACCCTGAAACCCAATGGAGTTACCCTAAAAGGAATGTAGTAGCAGATGGGATATCAGAGATAGAATGGAATTGCGAATAAGGAAAGTAGAGTGGAACATAATGAAGAAAGTATTAAATGTAAATGAAGTGAAAATGGATTTGTGAGCATATGGGGATTGATGTAAATGAAGTGAAAATGGCCCTGCCCCCATTTTTACCCGCAAACCTCACACTGCCTATCGGCTTAATGGGTTCAGCCGCTAAGGGGGGGATACTGTCACGACCATACATCGTGCTTTAGCTTACTCGGCAGTACCGACCAACCGACCCACATTCACATCATTCCACGGCATACGGTTTCGGTTTGGTATACCCGGTTTATCACCTGGTTCATTATCCTCTTCCCCAACCCCTATTCTTTGTCATCCCTAGACTCCCTTCCTTTCCCCCTCACTCGTTTACCCACAGGACGTTCACTATTCCCTGCCACTCACTCATGGCCCTATTGTTTTATTCTCGGCCATTTCTTATTGTTCTATTTCTTTCCCACAACCTCACCGCTTATATTTCATTGTCTTCCCCTCTCATTATTCTATTCTAATTGTTGTGGACTATGCCTCCACATGGTCTTCATACCTTATTCTTTTTTCCATGTCTTATGCCACCCTTATTCTACATTCTGCCTCTTAGCCTATATAAGTAGTTGATACGTGTACATAGTTCCCCAGTCTGAGTATCAACTAGGCTTACGCCTCCCTACTCTCCTCCTTCTGTTCAGAAGTCCTTACTCAGGCCGACATCCTCGGCATTCGCCTGAGTATCTGTTCTCGTTACAAGTTAGTAGCATGCACAGGAGGCAGGGCACAACGCATGAGTACGTTGAAGCCAAGCTACCCTGACCAGCCTGCAGGACTTGGCCAGTTCCGACAGTACCCTCGGTAGTACCAAGTCCTGACATACCTCCCTGCCAGATAAGCGCTCGCATGTATTTAGCTACATTATCTTTTATATACTTACTTCTGGACCTCCCTGCCAGTGTCTGGTAGTGCCTGTGGGTAAACTTAGGGTTCGAGTCCCTGGGTTAGGCCCTGGGTAGGTCACAGGGCTGGGTGGTGTCCCACTGTTGGTCTCCTAGCAGGTACTGGAATCAGTACCCGAGTAGGTTGCCCTTACATTAGAACAACCCACTAATAGAAGACCGAGGGCTCGGGTCTTGTACTTCCACTGGCGAGTTGAATTTCCTCGAATGAGTTGTCGGATCCCTATACCTCCTTCCTCCTTCTCGGCTTCCTCATGCCATCTGGGTGGAAGTCCAGCATCATACTTGTACTTATTAAAGGAATGGTAATAGCTGGACAGCTCAGTAAGCGAAAGAGTGGACTGCTTCGGGCGACACTATAAATCGCTGCGTAACCTGCAGTAGGGTGCACCATCCACTGAAGGCCAAGGCAACACCATAAACCCTTTTCCAACCTTAACTTCCTTAATACTCCTCTTCTATTCACCACCTTAGCGTTCCTACGTGCCGAGAAACCCCTAATACGCTACTCTACAATCTGTACCACCTACCTCACCTCACATCTGCCTTCTTAATACCGCCCACCTTCGTGCTTTATCCCAACCGAATCCTCATCCCACAGTGCGACTCTACCATGCTGACCTTGCTCCTCAACCTGCTAGACAGGCAACCCGATGAGCAACACCGCTGACGTGGCCCGGGATGATGCCACGTCACACACTCGCTGTTGACAGCGACCAATCTTGTAGGCTTGCAACAGGCCTCCACCTTTCTATAAGACATGCTAGACATGTTTTCTCTAACCCGGTATCCTGAGGGCATGCCCTACTCGATGATGATGCAGAGGCTGTTGCATCCGAGGCCTCTGCTGCATACCCTCCTGACATGTATGATGTGCACCTTGCAACGCAACCTGCCATTACTGCCAACTATAGCCATGCACGAATGCCGAGTTCAATGAGCGAGCTATACACCATGCTAGCTGCACCATCAACCCTCATTGTCATGCCAATGCAGATGAACGACATGTTGACCATGCCTATAACTGCGCCTGATGCTGCCACTTGTGATGTCTCTCCAGCAACACGGACCGAATGAACGGCATGTCCACTGACTGCAATGACCCGTCTGCTCGGTCAGCACCATGCTTCACAACATGACAATCTGCACACCTTCTCGTGTGCTCCTATGTAGCCGGAGGCTGATTGAGGTCAGCACACCTACCATTTGCATCTCGGGTGACCCTCTCAGACCCACAGAGGTCTCCCCATGTAATGGCTTGACTCGCTCACGCTGCACTTGCCATGTACCTCTCCTTTCAGCCCATCACACCGCACTCGCAGAATGCATGACCGTCCGTTGCTCCATGTCAAGCCCCCGATACCAAGCTCCGGTTCACTCGGTAGTACCGACTGAACAATCCTTGCCTTTTAGTCCCACACACCAGTGACAAGTCATCCCTCGCCAGTACATGGTCTCAGTCTGGTACATTTGGCTCATCATTTGGTTCACTTTCCTCATCCTCTCCCCTCTATCCTTTGTCATTCCTTCATTCCCCTTCTTTCCCTGTCCTTCCCCTTGCCTGTTTACCCTCAGGACATTTACTCTTTATTGTCACTCAGCAGTGGCCCTATTGTTTTATGTTTTGGCCACTCCCATTGTTCTATTCTCACTCACTCTTTTGTCCTCAGCCATACTTTATTGTTCTATTATCATCCACATTCCTTGTTCTATTCTTGATCATTGTGGACAATACCTCCACATGATTCTTCATACCTTATTGTTCTCCATTCCTTGTGCCACTCTGTTCCACATCTCACTTATTAGCCTATATAAGTAGCCAATGTATGTAGATGGTTCTTCGTTCTGAAAATCAACTAGGTTTATGCCTTCTTGTCCTCCCTTCCCCTGTCCTAAGTCCTTTACCTGGGCCAACACTTTTGGCACTCTCCTGGGTATCCCTCTGTCCTAAATCGGTGGCATGTATGGGAAGTAGGGTGCAATGCATGAGCACATTGAAGCCATGCCACTATTCCCAGCCTGCAGGACTTGGCCACTCCTTGGCATTCCCGGAGCCTGACACTCCAGCACCAAAGTGACATGAATCCAACCAACACCGTTGGAGTGTGGGGCATAAAAGTTGGCAAAGTGCCGCAACCCGCTTGTGCCAATGACCTCTGTGCCAAGCGATGCCCTGGCATAACCGTCTGCAACATCCTCGTGCTGAGGCCTGTATGCCTGCCTGCATCCCGACCCTGTCACATTCGTACTGCCACTGGTCCTGGGAACACCTTCAAGGAGTTGTGTAAGCCACAGCCTTGTCCCCAACAGTGTGAATGAGATGAAGACCAGCCAGCCATGTATGGCAACTGGCTCACTGTGATATCGTCCTCTGTACTGCCGAGCCGACAATGCCGCCCATTGTGATTGTCGCCACCCCATGTGGTTTCCGCACCCTCTTACCCATTTCCAGTGCTCAGCATAGTCACCACCATGCATGCCCTCACTCCCGCATGGGCCGCTACATAGCGTACTGCAGGAGCAGATGCTTTACCCAATGGGCCGAAGTACAGCTGATGTGTACCACGTCGTGCAGCCACACTGTATGACCACCACGATCGCTCGACACACACCCGCCATCTTGCCCGCACCGTTGCTGGGATAGATGTGGTAGTTGGCGACACACCACGATCATTCATTACGAACAATACTGGTGGCGATCGACGCCCTTATGTGACCGCCCATGATTCCCTCATACCGACACTCGGGCACCCGCAATATCGTAGACTGCCCTTGGCGGCATCCATACCCACATCCACATCTGGCAGCCTTGGAGTGACACCTCCTGCCTCATCGACCCTGGAGAGAGTGGATGCATTGGGACGGGTGTGGATATCCGCCGATGAGGAGTGTGGAGATGGAGCTTGAGGTGCAGAGTGTGGAGGAAAACAGGACTGCTGTGTGACCCAGAGAGGGGGTAGGCTAGACGGGCATATTGTCGTGTGCACGATCCAAGGTCGATATTCACGTGTGGCCCTCCTCCAGGCCAAGCTCTCCCAGTCAACCATTTGTCGGCCACACGTGTCTGCACTGCCACTGGAGAAGACCATGTACAGCCCTGCATATTGTGTCAATGACCGTCATTGGCACCGTTTCCGCGGAGTCCTGCTGTGGTACCGACACTGACAGAACAGTGGTATTTAGATGGGCTGCCCATAGGCCCTCCCTTCTTGGTGTGATATCCTTGCGCAACTGCCATGGACCCTGCAATCTGGCTGATACCCATCGCACCCATTTACATGTTTGGACACGTCACGACGGCCCCATGCACAGGATCGAGCCGACTGTAGGTTCAGGTTTGACATGTATCGCATCACACAGCTTGCACTATATGACCGCCACCACCCACTTGATGTGCATCCACCATCTCAGCTCTATGCACTGTCGCAAGAGTTGGCAACCCACCGTAATTCGCTTGGTGTCAACGACATCCGCCTGCGGTCCCCAGCAGCCAGGCCGGCTGTGGAGGCTCCCCCCCCTTTTCTCCCCAACCAGCATGTAGGCATTGTCCAGCAACCCCCAAGGCGACACTGCCGCGATCGTTCTCCACAGCTGCTGTCGATTCCGCAAATGCCTCAGGAAGCTGTATCCGCTGCACAGCTCAGTCTGCACCTGTCCTCCCAACGTACGCCCACCCTCTCGTAGTGGCTTGGTGACCCATCTAGGTCGATGTCGTGCT
Source organism: Gomphus sp. MG54 (assembly GCA_003314385.1). Taxonomy (NCBI): domain Eukaryota; kingdom Fungi; phylum Basidiomycota; class Agaricomycetes; order Gomphales; family Gomphaceae; genus Gomphus; species Gomphus sp. MG54. The sequence continues at coordinate 6,912 of QLPG01007255.1, read as the reverse complement.
TGCTACAATCCTCCTTATGACTGATGGTATCGTGCAGCGTTTGATCGCTGTAGTCGTCCCCCACTGCCATTGCCCGATTGTTGTGCCATGCAGCCTTTCAAGGCCCTGTTGTTCTGTCGCCCCGTCGTACCACCCCGAGTACCATCACACCGTCCTTGTTGCACCCACCATGAGCAGTGCACCCACACCTTGCCACTCATTCTTGGCACCAAGCGCAGTCACCAGTGCATGCATCCTCACTCCTGCACTGCTGCCTGACGAAGAGGGCACCTGCCAGGTGAGACGAGTCCATGTCGGCATGTATCACATCATGCAGCTCACATCATATGGCCATTGTGACCCGCTCAACGCTTGCCCACCGTCTCCACTGTATGCCCTGATGCCCACACACCTGCCGTACCGTGAACTGCCCTTGGCAGCATCTGTGACCCCTGTTCTCATCTGGCAGTCTCAAGTTGGCACCCCCAAGCTTGCCTCCCACAGCGGCCGTCTGCTCTGGCTCATACTGGGGCCGTAATCCATCGCTGGGTCTCGCTCCCACTGCATTCGCGCTTCTGCACCTTCCTCCTGCCGTGGACGCATGCCAAAGAGTTGCAATCGCCACCTACGCTGGATCAACACATGACCCAGCATGCATTGACATCATTGCAACATCATCCACGGCATCCTCATATCGATGCCTGTGCAGCTGCCTGCGACCAATTGTGCACTCAATGCACATTGCAGCCTGGCTGCACAATCTTCGTCACCCACTGTGGCAGAGGTGGATGGAATGCCATGACCCACCTGTTGCCAACGACATCTGCATGTTCGTCCAGAGCCTCAAAGTGATGCCCTTGCGATGGTTTGTTGCTGTTGCCACTGGCCTCAGAGTTTCGTCCTCATGTGGGGACTTTGAAGTGGCGCCCCCACGCTTGTTCTTGGTGTCGAAAGTGCCGCCTATGCTTGATCACGCAAGTGTTGTCTGCGACACCAACCGATTCCCCCGGGAATGCCGCCAGGATGCCGTGCTGCCTGACCTGCTCTCATGCGCCCATTGCTGTCGCTAGTCTCATACGGTCTTACTGACATTGCATCCCCGTACGTCAACCTCCTGCATCTCTGACAACCCGTGTGGATGCCCGCATTTCCGTGCAGATGCCTTTGCCACTTGTTCACTCATGTCCCCATGCGTCTGCATGCTGTCCGCCTCCATGACCATCCCCTACCGTTGCCACCAGTTCTGGGAACATGCTGGGAAGCCATGCTTGCCACGCACTTCGGTTTCCGTGCTTGCATATCTATCATCATTGCTCTGACCGCTGCCGCTCGCTCTGGATGATATCTGTCCGTGTCCTTGCGTGTCGACCTCCCGCATTCCTGCTCATCTGTGTTCGACACATATCGTAACTTGACCGACGTGTGCCAGCCGTCTCCACTGCACATGCTGTCACCGATTTCGGGGACATCGAGAAGCCGCGTTCATCGCGCAGCTTGGTCCATACTGGCATTTGCAATGGTCGCCCATCACGTCTTGAACCCACGCGACATGCTCCCTGCAGCGTTCTGGTCCTTGTCCTCGACCGAGGTTGTGCCGAATGAGCCGCGATGGCCTCATGCAACTAGGTCGCTTGCAAGGCCTCTCTTCAGCAGCACCCTGTGTCATCTGCCGTGGTCACCGACTCTGGGGATACTCCAAAAGATCACATAAGCCACACTCATTGGTAATGCCACCTGCTCTGGCCCTCTTGGCCCTTTATTCTCAACGCTCGAGTTGACTGCCATGTCTGAGGAGCAGCATTACCCGTTCCATATCCTTAGCCATTGCAGGCATAGCTGAATGGGTATGCTCATGTACTCATTTGGTGGTCATCTCAGGTGCCCTTCGGCAGGCTCTATACATCAGCTGGGTATTCCTTGTGTGTATTTGGTGGACCAGGTGTGTCTATGCCTATGTGTTGGGTCGCCACATTCTAGAGAGGGGGTAATGTCAGGGGACTACCGGTTTATTCCTCTTCCTTTTATTCCTTTTATCTCCTTTATTTCACTTATTCCTTTGCTTATATTACTTCTTTAATCATTTCTCTATTTTCCCTTTTCATATGTTTGCTATAATCCCTTTCCCTTAATATTCCATTGTCTTCTTTGCTGGCTGTGACAGGTTTGTTATGTCACAGTCACTGTAGCTATACAGTCACTGCTTAGGTAAGGGGGTCCTTTGGTTGTTCTCTTCTGGACCTCCCTGCCAGGTAAGCAGCTCGCATGTATTTAGCTACATTATCTTTTATATACTTACTTCTGGACCTCCCTGCCAGTTTCTGGTAGTGCCTGTGGGTAAACTTAGGGTTTGAGTCCCTGGGTTAGGCCCTGGGTAGGTCACAGGGCTGGGTAGTATCCCACTGTTGGTCTCCCAGCAGGTACTGGAATCAGTACCTGAGTAGGTTGCCCTTACAAGGACATTGTCAAGTACACGTACCGAGTTTCCCATAAATTGGCAGTGCTGACTGAGCAGTCAAGTCTATGTCCATGCACAAGTGTTCAAACTGCATTGGTACACCAGTCTCAGCCCAGCACATCCACCATCCACATTCCATGTCCCTATCCCTCATCTACTCTGCCCCATTCACCATCCATTAACCCTACCCCGTCCACTCCTTATTTCTCTACCTGCCTCACCTTGGGATATCCCATCTTTGTCTTATCCTCAGCCACAACCCTATTGTTTTATCCTCAGCCACATTTCTATTATTCTATTTTTATTGTCCTATCCCCGTTTACATTCCTCCATTCTATTTTTTCCTCATTGTGAACAATACCCACATGCTGTGCATACCTTATTGTCCCACATTCTTTATTCCACATGTCACTTCTTAACTTATATAAGTAGGACATGCATATACATACTTCCTCATTGTTATGGCCCATGCAGCCAAACAAACCCACATTAAACCCCACAACCACCCGCACTGTTTCCAGGACCTTTCCGATCGACCAAAGCCTGAACAACCGATTTCCGGATGTCCGACATACTTTCCGAGGTTCCGCGATTCCGACCCTCCAAAGACTCCAAAAATCAAGGTTCTGTTACTTTGATAACCGACGCGCAGGACTATCGCATACCTCACTCCCTTGTTCTCCTTTATATTGACCCCTTGTACTCCCTTTCCTCCTTGTTTTATGACCATCAAAGATAATACAAGGACAATCGCATGTATATAGTCTTCCAGTCGACTAGACTGTTCGCTAGTATGAATATCGATTTAGTCTTCCACCAGTTTCCGATTCATTTCCAGTAAACTCCCGCCTCCTTTCCGAAAGTAGGGACAGACGATCGAGGAGGGCACAACACATAAGTTGAAGCCAAGTCCCTTCGACCTTGAACACCTCAGTGACCGGATTGAACCATTCCGCGACCTACCCTAAGTTCCCGGCGCCCCCGTCCCCCATCCGTAGTCCATCCAACTTCCGTCTCGGTCCTCAGCCCCGTTACGGACCTTCGCGCTAACCCGGATAACCCCTTCGGAAGTGCTAGCTAAGCGCCTGACATGCAGACTTAACAGTATATTCGTACTCATACTCCTGATCGTCACTAAGCATGAGACCCATCACATGTTCACAAACCATGCAGACCATCACTCAGGCATCTGCCCCCCGTGCATCCGTCCCCCATGGACTGCCTGTCCTCGGACCAAGTTTCCAGATGCCTCAAACCCCAGCTCACCCCCCGGAGCCCCCCTCCGACTTTGAACTCTCGGACACAGACCAACACCTGCATTCAAGCTTGACCAACCCGTTCCCCGTGAACCACCCCCCAGCAACTCAACTATCATCGCCATCGGAGATGTGGTCCAGCTCAGGACCACCCACAGCAGCACCGACAGACTCATTGACACACCCCCTACGCACCACCCCACGTAGCACCGCCACCTCCTATACAACCGGGAGGAGTCCCCGCCTTAGGACCCAACATTGTGCCAATCTCACCCAGACCCCCGTCATGCTGGCAAGTAACTTAGCCAGCCCCAGAAGATCAGCTCCCCGTACCACCAAGCGCAATGTAAACTGAACTTCCGTGACCACCCTGACGCCCACGACACCGAGAACATCAAGGTAACCTATGTACTGTTGTACCTGACCGAACCAGCCCATTACGCCCCCGACGAGCCAGACTGGCTCCATGACTATGAGGAGTTCGTGAACGAACTCAAAACCAACTTCAACCCCCATGACCCGGAAGGGGAAGCCGAAACAGACCTCGAGAACCCCCACATGCGCGACGACCAGCACATCATGAAATATGTAGCGGATTTCAATCGGCTAACCACCCACGTCCACTGGGGCGACATCGCACCTCATCGCCAGTTCTACAACGGACTCTCCAGCAGCATCAAGGACGAGATCTCTAGAATAGGAAACCCCATTCCTTGCTTCAACTACGTCCCCTGTTCCAATCCAATCGACGCCCGCTACTGGGAGCGATGATCGGAAATTGCCAGAGAAACCCCCCTCCACCCGGAACTTTGACCGCCCCTACGACAGAGGGAGGACCCCTATGACCACGTATTCGGCCCCTGAAACGGGCAATAAGACGGCCCATGAAGGCCAACCCGCGACGCCGTCCAGTGGCAGCAGGACTATCACAGATCCTTCGTCCAGATTAGGGAGACGGAAAACTTACGCCACAAGAATGGCAATGCCCCTTCGAACAAGAGAAATTAGGCCCCCGACTCCGGTATCAGTTGTTCACTTTGAACACCAACTATGCCTACGAACGTAAAATGAAACAATGCTTCCAGCCTCTCAGAATTATGACCTTCCGCAACCAATCGTCAAAAGATTTTGAACCCCTAGGTGGAAACACTCCGACCTTCCGACCCTCCCAAACACCTGTGACCATCCGTCAATAAGTTTCGACCATGACCCTCTGAATATTCGTCAGATTTTAGCTACCGGACACCACACGCTCACCCACCGCGATCCAACGATCGATAGGGTATTGAGTACTACTTTGTTTAGCCTACGTCCAAACTGATCCTTGGCAATATGGAGCCAGCAGTCTTCACTCAGCGCTCAATATGACCCTCCGAAAACTCAGCTCAGGAAGAACCCTGACCCCCGCAGAATTCCGTACCGTCCCTTAGACTAATGGTACCAAGCAGATTCCCTCACCTAGACCCCCTTATTGTTAGAATATTAATACGAGCAACTATTCAACAATCTCAACCGAGACTCGAGCCTTGCAGGACATCCCCCGAATCCCGATGACACTACCCCCATCCAGGCGACAACCTGAAGGAATGAACAATGACCCCCCATGACACCACGACTACTACGACACCAGCCACGAAAATCTGACGACCATAGGACACCCACTCAAAAAAAAAAAAAGAAAAGGGGGGAGAGAGAGAAAAGGAACAGAGAAACTTCCAAGAAAACGACGATCATTCAAGAATCCTTACGTCACCCAGAAGACACCACCAAAACATAAAATTTCGTGACACCAACCATACAAATGACTAATCAGCACATTCGTTTGATCTACCCAAACCCTCCACGACCTGCACTGAACCCGAATACCCGTCAGAACCACAAGTATCTCCGAGTGTATTGCAACTACCAGCAAAACAATTGGTCCAAACTATTACCCATCGCTGAATTCGCATACAACAATGCCCCTAATGCAATGACGGGAATCTCTCCCTTCTATGCCAACAAGGGCTATCATCCGAACATCACTTTCCACTCTGAATGCAACCTTGCTTCCTCTCGGGCACACAACTTTGTAGTCAACTTGGACAACTGCACCAATAACTCTGAAAGACCATATCTGAAGCTCAGACCCAATACTCAGCCTCTGCAGATCATCACCGAGTGGTTCCCCCGGACTTCAAAGTTGGAGACAAAGTCTTTGTTAAGTCCAAGAACATCCGAACTATGAGACCTTCTAAAAAACTAGCAGAGAAATTTCTAGGTCCCTTTGAAATCATCGCACAAGTAGGAACCGTCTCATTCACCCTGCGACTCCCCAAAAGCATGAAAGCCATCCACCCAGTCTTCTACATCTCTATGCTTGAACCCTCAACTCCAAACACCTTCTCCGAACGTATACTCCCACCCCAACCCCCAGTCATCATTGATGGGGAATCCAAAGAAGATGAAGGTTGTCAAGTACACGTACCGAGGTCCCAATTATTCGCCAGTGCCGACCGAACAACCACCCTACATCTATGTACAAGCATCCACGCAGCATGCATAACGCTTGATACACCAGTCTCGGCTCGGTACATCCGCCATCTACATTCCTCGGTCCGTTTCACCTCGGGACTCCCTGTCCTTGTACTATCCTCAGTTACCAGCCTTGTCTTATAGTCTGACACCTCCTATTGTCCTATCTTTGGGCACATAGTCCACCCGACCTTTCGACAACACCCCTCGGCAGTACCGAAGTCCGTCAGTATCTGACGCTTGACACAGGTGCCCCCTCCAGTACCTAGTCTAATGGAAGAAGACACAGGTGCCCCCTCCAGTACCTAGTCCAATGGACAAGATACAAAGGTACCAAAGATGAAAAATCCTGGCTACCAGCCAACGAACTTGGCCATGCCTCTGAGGTAGTCTCCGACTTTCACCGAGCATACCCAGACAAACCAGGTCCCCTGGGTGACATCCTAGAGTCCCTCACCTGGGACCGATAGTTTACTTTGTTCTGACTTAGGTGTTTTCACTCGATTAAAAAAAATCAAGAAAATAATATATATTTCTAAAAGAACCTCCTATTCTGTAGACTCAGGTGCATCATCCTGGTCTGACCTATCATCCCTCAGAGCCCCACCATCCTCCTTTTCCTTCCCCTTATCGCTCTCCTTCTCCTTCCCCTTACCCTTCTCTGGCCTCTTCCAGTTTCCCTCGGAGAACTCCCCCACCACTCATCCA
>QLPG01007247.1:580-21165 GCA_003314385.1 Gomphus sp. MG54 | reverse complement strand
GGGATGGTTGTTCGGTCGGCACTGGCGAATAATGGACCTCGGTACGTGTACTTGACAATTGTTCTATTCCCGCCCACCATTTCATTATCTTATTTTCAGCCATACTCTATTATTCTAATTCCGCTTACATTCCTTATTCTATTTCTGATCACTGTGTACAATGCCTCCATGTGGTTGTCTCATACCTTATTGTCTCCATTCCTTACGCCACCCTGTTCCACATCTTGCTTCTTAACTATAAAAGTAGCAGGATGTATGTAGATAGTTCTTCACTCAGAATATCAATTGATTCGCACCCCTTTGTCCGCTCCCTATTTCTAAAGTCCTTCGCTCGAGCCGATGCCCTTGGCATCCTCACAAGGCTCCTCTCACTATCCAAATTAGTGGCACGCATGGAACAGCAGGGTGCAACGCACGAGCATGTTGAAGCCTAGCCACCCCGTAACGGTTTGCAGGACTTAACCGATATTTCGGCATCATCGAATCCTGACACCAACCTACCTTTGGTTGTGGAGACTGATGCATCAGACTATGCCCTTGTGGTTATTCTTTGGGTTATTGACTCTGAAGGCAAGAGTCATCTATCACTTTTCATTCTTGTACTTTTACCGCTCCCAAACTAAACTATGATGTTCATGATAAGGAGCTTTTAGCAATTTTCAAAGTGTTTAATTGTTGGTGGCACTATTTGGAAGGCTCTTCCCACCCTGTTGATGTCATCACCAACTACAAGAGCCTCAAATACTTTTACACTACTAAATTTTTGACCTATAGACAGGCTCAATGGTCTGAATACCTATGCCAATTCAACCTCACCATTTGTTTTCATCCCAGTGAGCTTGGCACAAAACCCGATGCTTTAACTAGATAATGGGATATCTACCCAAAAGAAGGAGGTAGTGACTATGGTACCATAAATCCTCCAAACCTTCTGCCAATTTTCACAACTACTCAATTAGTGGAATCCCTTTGAGCTACCCAACTCCTCATCCTCACCTTATGAGCAAGTATTATTATAGATTCAGAAACCCTTCATCCTGATATACTCTCAGCTCTCCCTACTGACCCCATGGCAATGCTACATCTTGTTAGGAACCATACACCAGCATACCCCACTATTCATTTCAGCCTGCTCAGCCCAACTCTACCCTCACTCGCCTATTTAACTATATGCCCTCAGCCCATGAACTATATACACCTCATGTATCTGCATTGGCATCATGTGGATCCATCAATTCACTCCACTCATTTACGTCAACCTCCATATGCTTGTAATTCCATTTTAACTTCATTTATGTTTAATATCCTTTCATTTACATTCTGCTCCACTTTCATTTATTCACAATTCTGTTCTATCTCTCATATCCAATCTGCTACTATGTCCCTTATAGGGTAACTCCATTGGGAATCGGGGTGATGCATCACCCCTCAATGTCATGGAGGAGATCAAGATTGGGACATAGTATTTCTGTTCTCACTTTTCACAATCCTCGGCTTTCTCATCTATTATAGGAATCTAGTCGACTCCTCATAGATTTGAAAGTAGTATAAAGATCTTGTACATTCAGTAGTTCAAAGATCTTGTACATTCAGTAGTTCAGTCCTCAGTCAGATAATCGATTTTGATTTTGACTAAGCCTTCTTCTGTCTTGCTATTATGAAATTAGGGACCAGTGCGATCTGGTGGGTGCAACATACAAGTTGAAGCCTTTCTCTACTCTGAACCTCACCATTGTTCATCTTTGGGAGATATCACATTTAATTATGTTATTCCTTCACATTGTAACAGTATTATCTGACTTCTACACCTGATCACACCTCTTTTTGCATATCATCTTCGCATATTATGACCCATAATCTACCCTTCATCATAGAAGTCCCAAATCAGTTGCAGGAGATTTCTGCACTTCGACAACTGTCAGAACAACCTTTGATTTGCGAAGCTGGCTTGTCAGGCAGGAATGCTCCTCCTGAACAGGTGGACAATGATGATGAAGAACCAATTGACAATAACAACGACAATGAGGCAAATTTGAACCCTACCCAAGTTTTGAATCCAAACCCCACTCATAATTCCAATCCAACTCTTAATTCCAACTCTAGTTCTGACAAAATTATCAAGGCACTCATCAATCAATTAGCCCAACCACTCCCTAAATCCAATTCCAATCCTGGCTATCATACCAAGATTTGCGAGCCCAAGGTTTACAATGGCACAGACCAAGCTAAGCTTCACACTTTCTTCATGCAATGTGAGCCAAACTTTCAAGACCATCCATCTGCTTTCCTGTCAGATGCATCAAGAGTCCAGTATGCCATCTTGTACCTCACTGGGCCTGCGCTCCAGTACTTTAGACCCACCATCTTGGGTGAAACCCAACCTGAGCCTAGCTGGCTTAAGGTCTGGAGAGATTTTCAACAAGAGCTTGAGACAAACTTCAGTCCATTCAACAATGTTGTGCAAGCAGAAATTGAACTTGGCAAGATAGTCATGAAAGATCACCATCGAGCAGCACAATACTTCATCAACTTTGCCCAAGCATCCACTCACACTCAGTGGAATGACTCTGCCCTCACACATGCAGCATACAAAGGGTTGGTCAGATGCATCAAGGACAGCCTCCTTCACTTCCCTTGATTCAAATCTCTCACTGAACTCAGACAGTTTTCACTCAAGATCGACAGCAGATACTGAGAACGCAAGGAGTATGACAACTTTGGAATGCCTGAAAAGCTGAACAGGTCCTCATCCAAATACAACTCTAACAACAACAACAATCAGTCTTCCTCCAATTCTAACAATACAAACAACAAGAAGAGAGTAAGAGGGGGGGAAAGCAGAATGGCAACAATAAGTCTTCTAACAATAACAACAACGCTAATGATATTTTGTCCAAGCTTGAAAAAGATAGAAACCTGTTGCCCAAAGAATGTCAAAGGTGAATCGATGCAGAACTCTGTCTCTTGTGTGCTTCGAAAGGTCACATGGTCAAGGACTGCCCCAAATCCAATTCCCAATCCTCATTGACTTCTTCTTCTAACAACAACAACAACAACAACAACAAGAAATCAACAAAAGCATGTATGACAAAGGCAAGCATGTGAGACACCAAAGCTGAAGATAATACAGCGATGGAGTCAAAAAAATAAGCTGCAACCTCGGAAATGCACAAGCTGAGGATTGTGTTAGCCTCTCACATGCTCTTCTTGAATGCCCTTTCTCCTATTTCTTGCATATCACCTCCAGTAACTTTCCCATGGTCTGTGTCAAGCCTGCAACACTGAGTACCGACTCACTCAGGAATACCAACCAACTGGTCCTTACCCACATCATCTTGCACGACCATGTGGCCTCGGCTCGGTACACCTGGTACATCATATGGACCACTCCTCTCGTCCATCCCTCTTCATTGTTCCTTTACCCCCTATCCACTCCTTAACCGTTCCCCCCGAACAACATGATGGCCACTCATTGTCCTGGCCACTGCCATTGTTTTATCTTGGGCCATCCTCTATCGTTCTATTCTCACCTACCATTTCATTATCTTATTCTCAGCCATACTCTATTATTCTAATTCCACTTACATTCCTTATTCTATTTCTGATCACTGTGGACAATGCCCCCATGTGGTTACTTCATACCTTATTGTCTCCATTCCTTACGCCACCCTGTTCCACATCTTGCTTCTTAACTATATAAGTAGCGGGATGTATGTAGATAGTTCTTCGCTCAGAATATCAATTGATTCGCACCCCTTTGTCCGCTCCCTATTTCTAAAGTCCTTCGCTCGAGCCGATGCCCTTGTCATCCTCATGAGGCTCCTCTCACTACCTAAATTAGTGGCACGCATAGAACAGCAGGGTGAAATGCACAAGCACATTGAAGCCTAGCCACTCCAGAACGGTTTGCAGGACTTAACCGATATCTCGGCGTCACCAAATATTGACAGTCTGACAGGCCTAATTCAGGCTTACCAACCAAGGGATAGACCCAAGACTGCTAAGCTTTATCTCTTTTTCTCTGTTTTCACACACACGAAATATCTACACCTACCTACATATCTATACTGACCCCCCCTCCCAATATCCCTGCCAGCTTACAGCCACAGGGAATAGGGGCTTTGGCACCCAATAAAACTATCCCAAGCAGAAGAATAACACATTCACCCACCCCTTTAATTGATCCAGGTGACCAAGTAGCAGTCCTGAATATCAGAGGGATCAATGAAGGTAATAAACCTGATATTTCTGCCTTAGCCATGGCCCTTGAAACCTTTGGAGATTTCAAGCAAGGCACCTCGTGGAACTTAGGCAAAGAGGGAACCACACACCTGGTTGCCATTGCCAAACTGCTAAAGGAGGCCTCGCATCTATATGGTGACAAACGGATAGTGACAAACACTGACTTATAAAAGGCTGTGACCGATATCAAGGAAGTGGTCACCATTGCCCATGGCTAGCCCTCTGCAGCCCCAGCTAGAGTCACCTATGCTACTGCCACCAAACGAGGTCTGGGAATCAGACTAGCCTAGGGAAATATCCACAAACAGAAGATGGTTGCAGAGCTGCAACAGATGCAAATATTCATCTCAATGAAAAATGTTACAAAAGATGCCCCCATCCTCAAATGGGAGCCAGCTATTGTTACAAGGTACTGTAGTGACATCATTACTGGATATTTTGAGGGCATCCCAAACAATGCCCTACCGATGACCCAGCTCCTCCGGGGCATCACCAAGTTGGCCAATGGCAATTTTACACTTACCTTCAAATCTACAGAAGATGCCAACAGAGCCAGAGCCCATGCAGACAAATGGGTCAGAAACATCAATGCAGCAGCCACAATGCCAAAACACTCATATGCAGTGGTAACACACAACATCCCCACAACCTTCTAGTCTGAGACCAATGATCTGAGAAAGGCCATGAATGACCTTGAAAGAGAGAACTCCAACAATGAGCCTGATAACCATCAGATTTCCAATATAGCCTGGCTTACCAGCACTGACTCCTGCAACAGAACCAAAAGTGGCCTGCTTATGATAAGTTAAAAAACACAGACAGCAGCAAATACAGCTATAGAAAATGGACTAGCAATTGATGGTGTCCTTTGTAGTGTTAGCATCTACATCCCATGACCCTCACAATGCTTCTGGGGCCAGGAATGGGGCCACTGGGCAATGGGGTATACAGGGGAGGCATGCTGTGGCTGATGTGCCAGGCCACACACCACTACTCATCACTCATGCACACATGATCAACCTTGCCCTATGGCTCAGAACTGCAACACTGAAAAGCCCAGATGTGCCAACTGCCAGGGCAGCCATACCAGCTGGACATGTTCATGCCTGGCAGCAAAAGCCACTATCAAAGCTCAAGCAATTAAGGATGAGTACAGTATAGTAGACTTCCTTGATACAGATTTCAGTCAAGCTCAATTTTAGCTCAAAATTTTGTAGATTAAATTTAAAAAAAATTATATTACAGCTAAGAAGTGTCTTGAAAACATTTTTGCTCTATATTATAGGGGTATAAAAGCATTTGTTGTGGCAGAGTAAATTATTTTGTAGAACAGGTCAAAATGTCACAGGTATAAGTCCTTGATACAAGTGTGACATCTAATTCTCTGTGCGCAGAATTTGTGGCCCGTTGTGATTAGTCATACATTTCTTTGTATTACTAGTGTGTTGCATGTCACACTTTGGTAGCTCCAATATCTTTGTGGTCAGATTAGGTCAATTTAGGTTAAATCCTACTTGGAGTTTTTGTAATTAGCAATAGGAGATGCATGGCTTCTCTAATGTGAACACTCTATAACAAAATCTCTCAGAAAAGTTGAGCAATCACTGATTTAAGATTGTATGTTATCAAAATTGAGAAATTTTAGATGAAAATAAATTCCTCCTGAATGCAATTCTTCTCCCTCCCTTGTGTGGGTTGGCTTATATGTTACTTATATATAGTAGATTCTTTGTGCAAAACCCTGTATTACTGGAATGAGAATTGACCTTGGAAAATTATTTTGTATCAAGGAGGTATCCTGTATCAAGGAGGTCTACTATACTGTATAACCCCTACTCTCTCACTCGCAATATATACGTATGGACTGTACAAGTAGCTGCGTAGTTGATGGATGGTCGCCTTTAGGTATCGATTTTGTATGCATGCTCAGAGTTTTTTGATGAATGAATTGCTTGATTTGTCTTGTAGCGAGCCTGTGGAGGTACTGCTAAGCGCACTTCAGATTATGTAGTCAACAACTCACGTTGAGTGTGACTGAAGAGATCTTGGATAAAAATGTCTGACTTAGATTGCAGTAGACTAGGCTGTGAACATAAGGTAGGGTGTATTTGATTATCGATCGAGAATTGTCTAAAAGTCACTCTCAGAAAGCCTTAGCATCGTCTAAGGTATGCCTTCAACTATTTTTGGAAGCAAGCAGCAACATCTGACACAAGACTTTCTACGTTTGGCTTTGACTTACGGCCCCAGATAATTACCAACCAAAGGCAGTGAAATAACTCTTGCTCAGTAAGGATGTCATGCCGACTTAGGCTACTTAAGCATCTTGTAAGAGGTTTCGATGAGGCCACTAGGTATGAGGTGAGAAGCCAATATTGAATCACATCACTCCCATACTAACTTGTTTATAACGCTTATGGACTACACCCACTTCAGCAATACCGGTTGGGCCTTCAGACTAGTCGAACCACATGCTGCTGACCAGTACGTGAATAGCGAGTACCAGTCAGAAGCACAAGTACCAGTCCGAACCACATTTACCTACCAGTCACAACCCCATGTGTTTACGACCCACGAACAGTCACTAGTCATCAGCAGCCAAGAAATTGACCACAAAATTCTTTATTTCCCATATCTTTACATGTCTACCTATCTACAATGCTAATCCTGCATCTGCTGTTTCACGTACCAACCAACTCCCATCCAGCGTACCCCTGCCCATCTCTCGCAGGGCCCAAGCTTTGCAATTCAAGCTGTTACAAGCTACATCGCAGTCCAGCTTGATGTCTGCGATCAACTCTTCTTTGTTAGCGTAGTCCCCCCTCTCCTCCCTGATGAACCCAGTGAGCAGGACTCGTATCTCTGTGCCATACAAGTCCTCCTTGAACTCGTGGAACACGTGCACCTCTGCTGACCGCTCCTTGTTGTTATAGAACTTGTTAGACATGATTGACATCACCATGGGATATAGGCTGAACCCCAAGTATGACGTTGTGGTGGTGTCGTCTGATGATGTCGACGATGACGGGAAGCATAGGGACACCCAGCCAAAATACACCCCAGACATGATATCAGTGATCCATGGTGTGAGTTTGTTGTCAATGGAGAGATTGGCTGTTGGAATGCCTAGGTTTTTGGAGCCACATCCGTAGCCATGGATAACTTTGCCTTCTATCTGCAAGGGGAAGGGTGGTTCTGGCCCCGTGGAAGAGCCAATGATGAGTGGACGGTGGGTGGTAGGCTCTGGATTCAGTTAGATGATATCGATAAGCATTCCGGGGATTAGTTCGGGTTGTTCGCCGGTTCCTGTCATTTGACTCGCTGATTTGGACTGGTTTCAGATTAAAATGCTGTATCAGAGAGACTACTTCTGTTTCTTCTGGGATAGCATTTCGGTTAATGTATTGACAAGTGCTCTTGAAGGATATCGAAGGAAGACATTTCGTCGTCGTCTTTCTCTTTCTTGGTATGGTGGTTATGGTTGCCAAAAAGAGAGACCAATGGCATTTAGTGTAGGGTGCTAACTTGCATCTCACCCACCCCTGAGAGACCAACCTCAATATATTGTAATAATATATCAATTTTAGTATCATTTTGTGCGCTTTTAAATTCTCTATTTTTCTCTCATTTATTTGTATTTTTACCCTCAATATTGAGGGAGTTATTCATTTTCTACTATGTACGCTATTTACGGGCGCTTGTCCACGCACAACACAACTAGCATGGCCGGCTCCCTGGATTGGGACTGGCAGCCTGGCTCAAACCTTCGATAGGGTCAAGGGCCAGTTGCAGGGTATATGCGGGTGAAACACAACCCACACATACCTCCCTCCTCAGTTGTTGACTACACTGAGGAGGTGAGTTATATAATATATTGTACAAGCCTTTAAGGCTAATTTCTTTATTCTTTCTGTAAGATAAAATAAAATAGGTATATTTTCCGAATATACAAGTAGTTGTTGACTACACTGAGGAGATAAAATAAAATAGACTGTCTATAAATTCTTCAAACCTACTGCAATTTACTCATAATCTCATCATTTAGAAGGGAAATCCGAAATTCGGTTTGATTGATGGATAGGAGGTGTTTCCGCAGCTTCAAAAAACGGAAAGAGATATGGAGCCGTTGAATGGAATGGCCTCAGCCTGTCACCAGGTCACATGGGACTAACCGAATTTGGAAGAAGAAGTGTTGCAGCGGTGTAAGAATCCGCCACCAGTGTCGACGTATCTCTTCAAAGTGTAATCCACGTTATCTATTCACTGGTTCATCTCACTGCATGTCTCGGCAGAGTCGCAGGCTTATTTTGGAACTAGGATGTGTAAGCACTGAACGCAGTAAGGTATAGAGGTCCCGGTCATGTTCGACTGGGACCGTATATATGTTAAACAACTAGCAAGATAGATGGATAAACAGGCTTTACTGAGAATGGATATGCCACCATGTGCAATGAGTGGGCTTCCTCCTGAAAAGGGAATCTTGTCCTCAGACCTACCCTACCCTACCCTACCCTACCCTGTCCTACCCTACCCTACCCTGTCCTACCCTACCCTACCCCATCCTACCCTACCCCACTCCATCCTACCCTACCCTACCCCATCCTACCCTACCCCACCCCATCCTACCCTACCCCACCCCATCCTACCCTACCCCACTCTATCCTACCCTACCCTACCCTATCCTACCCTATCCTACCCTACCCCACCCCACCCCACCCTACCCTACCCTACCTTAGATCACTGATATCACGTCAGGGGTGTATTTCAGCTGGGCGTCCCTACGCTTCCTGTCATGGTCAACATCATCAGACAACACCACCATGATGTCATACTTGGGGTTCAGCCTATATCCCATGGTGATGTTGATCATGTCCAACAAGTTTTATAACAACAAGGAGCAGTCGGCAGAGGTACACATGCTCTACGAGTTCAAGGAGGACTTCTATGGCACAGAGATGCAAGTGCTGCTCACTGGGTTCATCAGAGAGGAGAGGGGGGACTACGCTAACGAAGAAGAGTTGATCGCGGACATCAAGCTGGACTGCGACGTAGCTCATAACAGCTTGAATCGCAAAGCTTGGGCCCTGCGAGAGATGGGCAGGGGTATGCTGGATGGGAGTTGGTTGGTACGTGAAATAGCAGATGCAGGATTAGTATTGTAGGTAGGTAGACATGTAAAGATATGAAACAGCAGATGCAGGATTAGCGTTGTAGGTAGGTAGACATGTAAAGATATGGGAAATAAAGAATTTTGTGGTCAATTTCTTGGCTGCTGATGACTAGTCACTGTTTGTGGGTCGTAAATGCATGGGGTTGTGACTGGTAGGTAAATGTGCTTCTGACTGGTACTTGTGCTTCTGACTGGTACTTACTATTCATGTACTGGTCAGCAGCATGTGGTTCGACTAGTCTGAAGGCCCAACTGGTATTGCTGAAGTAGGTGTAGTCTGTAAGCATTATAAACAAGTTAGTATGGGAGTGATGTGATTCAATATTGGCTTCTCACCTCATACCTAGTGGCCTTATCGAAACCTTTTTTAAGATGCTTAAGTAGCCTAAGTCGGCATGACATCCTTACTGAGCAAGAGTTATTTCACTGCCTTTGGTTGGTAATTAATTGGGGCTGTAAGTCGAAGCCGAACATGGAAAGTCTTGTGCCAGATGTTGCTGCTTGCTTCCAAAAATAGTTGAAGGCATACCTTAGACAATGCTGAGGCTTTCTGGGAGTGACTTTTAGACAATTCTCGATCGATAATCAAATACACCCTACCTTATGTTCACAGCCTAGTCTACTGCAATCTAAGTCAGACATTTTTATCCAAGATCTCTTCAGTCACACTCAACGTGAGTTGTTGACTACATAATCTGAAGTGCGCTTAGCAGTACCTCCACAGGCTCGCTACAAGACAAATCAAGCAATTCATTCATCGAAAAACTCTGAGCATGCATACAACAGCAATACCTAAAGGTGACCATCTGTCAACTACACAGCTACTTGTACAGTCCATATGTATATATCGTGAGTGGGGGAGTAGGGGTTATACCGAAACCAGAAACACTAGTTAGTGTGAGTTTTATATTTTTACAAATTTTGTAAGGTAGAAGATAAATGGTTTCTGCTATAGTCATGTGACTCAAGCATGACATCTACTATTTTGCACAAGGATCTGACAACATTGACAAAAAAAATTATTCTAAACCCACAGATAGAACTATATGTACATATTGTTGGTTTTACTTTTTGAAAAAAATCACTATTGCAAATGTAGTATATCCAAACTTTCAAACATCTTCCCAAAATTCATAATCACATTTTTCAAGCAGTCTGACACTGTCAAAAATTTTTCGCTCACAAAATTTTTGTGCTGACATAATCGCCTATATAAGGAAATAAGATTGGTGACAGAGGTTTAGTGTTTAAAGATAGATGGATGAATAGGCTTTACTGAGAATGGATATGCCACCATGTGCAATAAGTAGGCTTCTTCCTGAAAAGGGAATCTTGTCCTCAGACCTACCCTACCCTACCCTACCCTACCCTACCCCACCTCACCCTACTGTCAGGCTTCAGAAATGCCAGGGAGTGGCCAAGTCCTGCAGGCCAAGAATAGTGGCATGGCTTTAATGTGCTTGTGCATTGCACCCTACTTCCCATGCATGCCACCGATTTAGGATAAAGGGGTACCTGGGAGGGTGCTGAGAGTGTCAGCCAAGGTAAAGGACTTTAAGCAGGAGGAGGGAGGACAAGAAGGTGTAAACCTAGTTGATTTCCAGAACAAAGAACCATCTACATACATTGGCTACTTATATAGGTTAATAAGTGAGATGTGGAACAGAGTGGCACAAGGAATGGAGAACAATAAGGTATGAAGAATCATGTGGAAGTATTGTCCACAATGATCAAGAATAGAAAAAAGGAATGTAGGTGAGAATAGAACAATGAAATGTGATTGAAAACAAAAGAGTGAGTGAAAATAGAACAATCGAGAGTGGCTGAACATAAAACAATAGGGCCACTGCCGAGTGACAACAAATAGTGAGTGTCCTGAGGGTAAACAGGCAAGGGGAAGGACAGGGAATAAAAGAATAATAAAGAATAGGAGGGTGGGATAGAGATAATGAACCAAATGATGGACCGAATATACCAAGCCGCGGCCACACACTGGTGAGGGATGATATGGGTAAGGGTTGGTTGGTACTGCCAAGTAAATCAGAGCATGGTATTGTGGGCTTGACATCCATGCCGCATGCATGTCACTTGGTATGCCTGTCTTGGCTTGGCACATCCACCACCCACATTCCTTGTCCTTATCTCTCCCATACTCTATGCCATTCACTATCCATTAATCCTACCATGCCTACTCCTCATTCCTTGATCCGCCTCACTTCGGGACTTCCTGTCCTTGATCCGCCTCACTTTGGGACTTCCTGTCCTTGTTTTATCCCCAGCTGCAACCATTGTTTTATCCTCAGCTGCAACCATTGTTTTATAGTTGGACAACCCCTATTGTCTGTCAAGCCCACAATACCATGCTCTGATTTACTCGGCAGTACCAACCAACCAAACCTTGCCCATATCATCCCTCACCAGTGTGTGGCCTCAGCTCGGTACATTCAGTTCATCATTTGGTTCATTATCCCTATCCCACCCTCCTATTCTTCATTATTCCCTGTCCTTCCCCTTGCCTGTTTACCCTCAAGACATTCACTCTTTGTTGCCACTCGGCAGTGGCCCTATTGTTTTATGTTCGGCCACTCCCATTGTTCTATTCTCACTCACTCTTTTGTCCTTGGCTATACTTCATTGTTCTATTCTTGTCTACATTCCTTGTTCTATTCTAGATCATTGTGGACAATACCTCCACATGATTCTTCATACCTTATTGTGCTCCATTCCTTGTGCCACTCTGTTCCATATCTCACTCATTAGCCTATATAAGTAGCCAATGTATGTGGATGGTTCTACATTCTAGAAATCAACTAGGTTTATGCCTTCTTGTCCTCCCTCCTCCTGTATTAAATCCTTTACCTGGGCCAACATTCTCAGCACTCTCCTGGGTATCTCTTCTGTCCCAAATCAGTGGCATGCATGGGAAGTAGGGCGCAATGCACAAGCACATTGAAGCCATGGCACTATTCCCAACCTGCAGGACTTGGCCACTCCTCGGCATTCCCAGAGCCTGACATTGTCCTATCCTTGGCCACATTCCTATTATTCTTTTTTCCATTGTCCTATCCCCATTTACATTTCTTCATTCTAATTTTACTCGTTGTGGACAATACCCACATACTCTGCATACCTTATTGTCCTACATTTCTTATTCCACATGTTGCTTCTTAAACCTATATAAGTAGAGCATGCATGTACATATTTCCTCATTCTGGGTATTGACTAGGCTTAGGCCCCTTACCTTCCCTCTCCTTGTAAAGTCCTCTACTCGGGCTGGCATCATCAGCATCCTCCTGTGTATCCCATCTGTTGCAAATCAGTGGCACACATGGAGAGTAGGGTGCAACGCATGAGTATGTTGAAGTCAAATCCACTACTTCCAGCCTGCAGGACTTGGCCATTATCTTCCCAACCCCTTGGCATTACCAAAGCCTGACATCCAACAAACCTACCAAAACATGAATATGGGCAATTCAATTCAACAATTCTGGAGGATGAAGATTTGGCACAAGAAATCTGTTTGCACTTGCAATCAAAAGGCAAGTATGTCTGTGCCATGGATGTGGTTTAGTTCCTTCATACACCAAAAATGAAGGAGCGGCTTAACTTGAAAAAGTCAATTTCTGAATGAACAACATGCAAGTGGATGGCAAAAATGGATTACCATTGGAAGAAAGAGCCAAAAGGTAAATATAAGGATGGCCATGAGCATGAAGATGTTGTTGATTACCTACAAAATATCTTTCTCTCATTTGTGGCTTCCATCTGACCCCATATGCACCAATAGACTAAGGATGGCACACTTGAAATCAGTTGGAAGGCAGCCAAAGGCCTGGATAAGCCTATTGTAACCTGGGTGGATGATGAGTCAACCTTTTATGCACATGATCATCATGTTTTCCATTGGGTTCACTCAAGTGAGAGTGAAAAACCATATGCAAAAGGTGAAGGGCCATTGTCAAGCTTCGGTTACTGATGGACTTCGGTACTGCCTAGGGGTATTGTTGAAAGGTTGGGAAGACTATGGCCAAGTCCTGCATGCCAAGAGTAGTGGTGTTGGCTTCAATGTACTCGTGTGTTGCGCTCTACTTGCCTTGCCTGCCACTGGATTTGTAACAGACAGGTACTTGGGGGGATGCTGATGATGCTGGCCCGAGTCAAGGACTTTACAGAGGAGAAGAAGGTAGAAGGGCCTAAGCCTAGTCGATACCCAGAATGAGGAAGTATGTACATCCATGTCCTACTTATATAGGTTAAGAAGCGACATGTGGAATAAGGAATGTGGAGCAACAAGGTATGCAGAGATGTGGTTATTGTCCACAGTGAGTAAAATTAGAACAAGGAATGCAAAATGGGAATAAAACAATAAGGGATAAGATAATAGAGATGTGGCAAAGGATAGGACAATAGGGAGTGGCCGAGTATAAAACAATGGAGTCATGACTGAGGATAATACAAGGACAGGAGGTCCCGAGGGGAGACGGACCGAAGGGTGAAGGAGTGTGGATGGTGGATGTACCGAGCTGAGGCCGGTGTACCAAGTGTTATGAATGTGGTGTGGGCACTTGGTCGTGGATATAGAATGGTTGCTTGGTCGGCATTGCCAAGTGGACGGTTCTCAGTATGTGTACTTGACAGCCATCACAAATGGTCGCAGAATTTGTATCACCAGATTATGGCTGGTTGCAAGCAAAAAATAGGTGAGTCAGTTGCAAGAAATATTGCAAAGAAAACCACATGCTTATGAATGATTTTCAGATGACAGGACTAGGGTTATGTTCAAAGCAGGAAAGAATCGCAATGGTTACTTCACCAATGATGCAATCCTTAAACAGGCAAATTAAGCTATGGACATTCTTGATAAGGATTACCATGATGATACACATGTGTTTTTTTATGATAATGCCAAAACTCACATAGCAGGTCACCCAAATGCACTTTCAGCCAAGCACATGCCTGTCAAACCTCCTAAGGATGCAGCCTCCAACTTCCTGTGCAGTGTCAAAGGTCTCAATGGCACAATGCACAAAGTCCCAATGCAGGATGGGTGATTTCTTGATGACACCCCACAATCATTGTATTTTCCAATTGGCCATCTACAGGCTGGTTTGTTCAAAGGCATGCACATAATTATCCAAGAATGTATTGATCATGGAGCACATTTGCCAGATCCCACACACTTATTGGCACACTGCCAACAGTTTAAGTGTGTACCTGGGAAAACCAACTGCTGTTGCCGTCGGATCCTATTCAATGAACCAGATTTTGTTAGGCAGAAATCCAAACTGGAGGAGCTTGTTGAATCATGTAGGTACCAGATGATTTTCTATCCAAAATTCCATTGTGAGGTCAGCTTCATTGAACAATGCTGGGGATTTGCTAAGAGGGTGTACCACAAGTTTCCTGCATCATCATCAGAAGCTGATCTTGAAAGAAATGTTATTCTTGCTCTGAATGCTGTGCCTTTGGATTCAATGAGAAGGTATGTCATATATTTATCTCACTTATCTGTTATACTCCCATTGCATTTGTATGCTGTGTTATTCAGTCATTGACACTTGTTTCTTTCAGATTCTCTACAAGATCATTACAGTTTATGGATGCACATCAGAAAGGCCCAAGCAGCTTGGGTGTTATTAGGGAACGGCATGGGTCACCCATGGGTCAAATGTGGGTGACCCACACCTAACCCATGGGAAACCTGAACCTGTCAACCCATGGGTTTTTTCCCATAGGTCGATGGGTGTTGGGTGTGCACTGCACCTGCACACACCATAGGCACATGTGACATATGACACGAACATGCCATAGGCACACATGACATATAACATGAACACGCTATAGGAACACGTGACATATGACATGAATGCGCCATAGGCACATGTGATGTATGACACAAACATGCCATATGCATGCACAACATACGACATGAACGTGCAACATATGACACGAATGTGCAACATATGACATGAACACGCAACATACGACATGAATATGATGTATGACATGAACGTGCCGTATGTGCATGCGATGTACGACATGAACATGCTGTATGTGTATGCAACATACAACACAAATGCACCACATGCATGTATGTCATATGTGTGAGCGTAAGGTGCATTGGTGTCAGCGTGTGTGCATATGACATGTTGGTGTCAGCATGTACGCATATGGTGCATTCATGTCAGCATGTGCATGTTGTGGTATGTTGGTGTCGGTGCATGCATGTATGGTGCATTCATGTCATATGTGCATGCATGCAGTGTGGCCATGTTGTATATGTGTGCATGTGGTGCGTGCATGTTGTACATACATACATAGTTGAGGTGGCAGGTTGGGCTGGGTCACGGGTGCTCTTGGCTTGACCCACACCCAAACCCAAGGGCACCCAACCTGGTCACCCATGCAGGTTACTAGTGATTGGCACAGGGATTGGAAACCCATGTGGGTAGCAGGTATGGGTAGCGTGGGTAAGGGTCAGGGTCAGGATTTCCAACCTGGCCCAAACCCATACCCATTCATGGATACACTTGTATAAGCGAGGTTCAGCGCTAACCTCACTTATATAAACGAGGTTCAGTGCTAACCTCGCTTATATAATTGAAATTTGGCACTAACTTCACTTTTCTAACTTATACTAAGCCCACCTGCACCCCTGTCATGTGACTGTACTCAAAATCAATATAATTTTGTATTTTAAAAATTCAAAATTTATTTACTATGTTTTGTAGCTGATGTAATCGAGGTTCAGCACCAACCTTGCTTACATCAGCTTGGTGTCAAACCACATACACATACCCTGCCTACTGCACGATACTACCAACCTTCGACGGACAGACGCTACTACATACCAAACATTGGCCAAGTGGACTGGATGCTACCACATGATCCATCACCAAAGTACCACCTCCAGCGTCCCATGCTCATCTCGGCAGATATACTGCCCCCAAGAGCTTCATGCCATTTGTCATCTTCAGTGCACCCACCCCTCAAGCCGTACGTTATCCAGCCTGTTGTTGTTATATCTACTCACGTCTGTGTAGGGGTACTAAAAATCCTACGGTTACACTGACGACATGGACTCGTATGAGCCACGCTACTATGGCAAATCTTACTATTGCAAATCTTATGAAAAGCCCTACAGCAAATCATACAGTGCACCCACTCCTATTCTTACGACCCAAGCAGTGGCCAAACTGACACACTCACTAATTCTGCTGGCCCCAGTCCTCTTGGCCCCAATCCTGCCTGTTTCCCCCCGCCCGGTCCACCTGATTCCCATCCTTGGCCCAAATCCCATCCTTGGCCCTGCTCCAGTTGGCCCCACTCCAGTAGGCCCCACTCTGAGGAGGGCACGCATATAGCGAGTACCACATATATGGTGCATACAATGCGTACAGTGCATACGACACATACGGTGAGTACCATGCATATGGTGCATACGATGCATACAGCGAGTACCATGCATATGGCGCATACAACGTGTACAGCGTATATGACGTGTATGGATGTCAAGCCCCTGATACCAAGCTCTAATTTACTCGGCAGTACCGACCGGCCGACCCTTACCCATATCATGTATAGCCCTGGCTCGGTACATTTGGTTCATCATTTGGTTCACTTCCCTCATCCCACCCTCTCTATTCATTTGTCACCCATTCATTCCCTGTCCTTCCCCTTGCCTGTTTACCTTTGGGACATTCACTCTTTGTTGCCACTCAGCCGTGGCCCTATTGTTTTATGTTCAGGCCACTCTCCATTGTTCTATTTTCACTCACTCTTTTGTTCTCGGTCATATTTTATTGTTCTATTATCATCCACATTCCTTGTTCTATTTTTGATCATTGTGGACAATACCTCCACATGATTCTTCATACCTTATTGTTCTCCATTCCTTTGTGCCACTTTGTTCCACATCTCACTTATTAGCCTATATAAGTAGCCAATGTATGTAGATGGTTCTTTGTTCTGGAAATCAACTAGGTTTATGCCTTCTTGTCCTCCCCTCTCCTGTCCCAAGTCCTTTACCTGGGCCGACACTCTCGGCACTCTCCCAGGTATCCCTCTGTTCCAAATCGGTGGCACACATGGGAAGTAGGGTGCAACGCACGAGCACGTTGAAGCCATGCCACTACTTCTAGCCTGCAGGACTTGGCCTTTACCCATCCGACCCCTTCGGCTTTCCTGAGGCCTGTCAATATGTCCAGAGCCTGAAAATGGAGCATACAACGCATACGGCGCATACGGCACATATGACGCATACAATGCATAGGGCATATATGGTGTGTGTGGTGCATACAATGTGTATGGTGTACGTGGTGAGTGAGGCAGCGAGTACCACGTGTATGGCACATACAACGCGTATGGCACATATGATGCATACGACACGTACAATGCGTAGGGCACATATGGTATGTGTGGTGTGTACAATGTGTATGGTGCATATGGTGAGTGAGGTAGGGAACAGGTGAGCACCTATTATTGCTTTACAAACCATCGACTCTCCGCTTACACTTTTTTGTGATTAGGGTCAGGGGAACACTTGATGCTCCAGCTTGTCTTCTCCTGAGCACCCATATGTGTGCTTGTCAGGGGAACCCCCGATCATGAACCCTGACCAGCGCCGACCCACCCGTACTCTACACCCACTGACCAAAGTCCGCTCGACCCACTCACGGCAGTACCAAGCATACCACACACCGAACCATCATCCCTGTTGGTGAGTACACTTTAGAAGGGTTGACTGTAACTCTTGGCTCCCCTTTTGTCATTTGTTCTCAGGGTTGAGGCCCTGGCAGAACTTCCCAGTTGGTACAGAGGGCAATGCCCGGTAGAGCGCGGAGCGCCATAGCAATAGTGCTTATATATAGTAGTCAGTGGGCAAAGGGTTCCCTAGAGTTTTCTCTTTGGATCCCCCTTCGCCAGGTAGGCTAGCCCTCATGTATTAGGTACCATACTAAAACTTTGGATCCCCCTTCGCCAGTGCGCCGCCTTAGGGTAGAACGCCTGCTTAGGTTGCCCTTACAGTGCTCTCAGCACATTGTCAATGGTCCTCCGGCCTCAGTTTCAAGGCAGCTGGCTCTGGAGCAGGTATATTTCCTTTACATTCACTGTGTGAGATTGCCACTTTTGATCCAGAGGGGAGAGAATGGTGTTCTTAGCCATGAACAGGTGAAGTAATTCATTTTGCTCTCTTAATGAACATAACATGAATGTGGCATGCATGGATACAGGCACTTGGGCAGTGCAAGACATATTTGATGGCCAACCTCCCACCTGCGAAGCTCATGTGCACTACATAGACAGTATGGACATGGCATGGGGGTGTGCTCGTGCATTTGTGCGAAGCTGAAATACAGCCCTCTTGGATGGATTTGGTGATAGAGAGTCAGAACAGACAGGAAGGAAGAGACTACAAGGTGATTATGTCATTGTGCTGCTTCTGGAAGTATATTAGTAGGCATGTGGGCTGTATGTGACCACATACGACACCTCATGTGTGTGTGTGGTATGTGCATGTTGTATGTGCATGTATACAAGACCTACATATGCACGTGCAGCATGTGCATGTTATAGGGTTGGCCAATCGTGACCCTGACTGCATTGGGGTTGCTGGTAGCCCCATCCTGCCTTCTGGGAAGCCCAGGTGCACTTTCCTCTGTGTGTATGTCATCTATACCTAAGGCAGATGTGTACCTGGGTGTATCAGAGGTAGGATGCTGTTTGCATGTCAAGCCCCGGATACCAAGCTCTGATTTATTCGGCAGTACCGACAGGCCGACCCTTACCCACATCCTGTGTAGCCTCAGCTCGGTACATTCGGTTTATCATTTGGTTCACTTTCCTCATCTCACCCTCTCTATTCATTGTCATTTATTCATTCCCTGTCCTTCCCCGCCTGTTTACCCTCAGGATATTCACTCTTTGTTGTCACTCGGCAGTGGCACTATTGTTTTATGTTCAGCCACTCCCTATTGTTTTATGTTCTGCCACTCTCATTGTTCTATCCTCATTAGCCTATATAAGTAGCCAATGTATGTAGATGGTTCTTCGTTCTGGAAATCAACTAGGTTTACGCCTTCTTGTCCTCCCTTCTTCTGTCCCAAGTCCTTTACCTGGGCCGACATTCTCAGCACCCTCCCAGGTATCCCTCTGTCCTAAATCGGTGGCACGCATGGGAAGTAGGGCGCAGAGCACGAGCACGTTGAAGCCATGCCACTACTCCTAGCCTGCAGGACTTGGCCTTTACCCATCCGACCCCTTCGGCTTTCCCGAGGCCTGTCAGTATGTACGGTGCCTGACATTGCATTGGGGTTACTGGTAGCTCTATCCTGCCTCCTGGGAAGCCCAGGTGCACTTTCCTCTGTGTGTATGTCATCTATACCTAAGGCAGATGTGTACCTGGATGTATCAGAGGTAGGATGCTGTTTGCATTGGGGTTACTGGTAGCTCCATCCTGCCTCCTGGGAAGCCCAGGTGCACTTGCCTCAATGTGTATGTCGTCTATACCTAAGGCAGATGTGTACTTGGGTGTATCAGAGGTAGGATGTTTTTTGTATTGGGATTACTGGTAGCCCCATCCTACCACCTGGGAAGCCCAGGTGCACTTGCCTCTATGTGTATGTCATCTATACCTGAGGAAGATGTCTACTTGGGTGTATCAGAGGTAGGGTGCTGTAGCTCAGATAACTCAAGCCCTTATGTGTATTGGATCTTAGAGCATACTTTATTTAGTGAAGGATGCTGATATTGAGGCTGCATTGGGGGATGAGGTCACCAATCCTGAGGAGGAGCGTACTATGGGTTGGGATACTATTAGGGGTAATATTCTATAAATTCTGAATTTTTATAATAAGAAAACATATTAAATTTCAGTACTGGGTCAATTTATACCCATTGTGAGTGGCAGGTAAGTGCAATACCTGTTGAACCTGTGGGTAAGAACAATACCCATTGTGGGTCATGGGTAAATGCAATACCCATTGAACCTGCAGGTACCCGTACCTGTACCCTCAATAACCCGCTACCCGTTTCTAAGGGTATGGGTAGGCACAAAATGATGAGATTATGAGCAAGTACAGTAGGATTGAAGAATTCTCTAGGCAGCTAATTTATTTATCTCCTCAGTATAGTCAATAACTAAGTGTATATTCGGAAAATATACCTAATTTAT
>QLPG01007246.1:0-44405 GCA_003314385.1 Gomphus sp. MG54 | reverse complement strand
AGACTATGGCCAAGTCCTGCAGGCCAAGAGTAGTGGCATTGGCTTCAACATACTCGTGCATTGTGCCCTACTTGCCATGCATGCCACTGTATTTGCAACAGACAGATACTCGGGGGGGTGCTGAGGATGCCGGCCCGAGTCGAGGACTTAACAGAAGAGAAGAAGGTAGAAGGGCCTAAGCCTAGTCGATACCCAGAATGAGGAAATATGTACATGCATGTCCTACTTATATAGGTTAAGAAGCGACATGTGGAATAAGGAATGTGGGACAACAAGGTATGCAGAGCATGTGGTTGTTGTCCACAACGAACAAAATTAGAACAAGGAATGCAAAGCGGGGATAGAACAATAAAAGACAAGATAATAGGAGTATGACTCAAAATGGGACAATAGGGAGTGGCTGAGTATAAAACAATGGGGTCTCGTCCGAGGATAATACAAGGACAGGGAGTCCCAAGGTGAAACGAACCGAGGAGTGCGGATGGCGAATGTGCCGAGCCAGGACCGGCGCACCAAGTGTCATGCAGGCAACGCGGGCACTTGGTTGTGGATATAGAATAATTGCTTGGTTGGCACTGCCGGCGGATGGGTCTCAGTATGTGGACTTGACAGGAGTTCTAGTCCTGAATGGGAAAGTATGTGCTTGGTGCTTGACCTTCGGTTCAGCATGAGTGAGTAGATTTTAGTTGTAGCCTAATGGCTAGTGTGATGGGGGGAAAGATATGTTATAATTCCATGTTTATTGGTTATACATTGTTCGGTATTTTATATAGCATGAGAAATGTATTTATAAGTGAAAAATTCATGGAGTGAAGTCAGAAGCCAGCCCAATGCGGCCGTACATGTGGTACACATGCATATATACGGTGGAAACTATATAGACAAAAATTTGATAGGGGGAATGATATAAATAGAATATAGTTGAAGATGAACTGAATAGAAAACCACATGCCAGTATATCCCCTTCCCAATGAGTCCAAATGAGGTGAGCTGGCCCTTGGGGCTAGGTATGGAGCTGGGTAGACAGTGTAGGATAAAACCCAGTCCTATAATCATGGAAATATTAATGTAGGTTCCTCATGATGTATAGAACTTTGGTGTGAGGTTGCATCCTAATTTGAGAATGGTTGGGGGAGATATTGGAGCTTTAGTGTGGGAAATATATATAATATGACTCAATAGTCCCTGGTTCTAACACCCTTTCTGGTTGTTTCTTCTGCACATCCACACAGATAATATCTCAACTTGAAGGCAATTCTTGTTGTTTATTGCGATTTAAGCTTGTATGTCCATGACCTCATTTGCCTTCATTGTGAGGCTGATGTTATCCAGGTGAGCTAAGATGTGCTCTCCCTGGTTTTCTGCATTAACTAATGGCTGCCTCTGTTTCATGCCTTCCCTCTTGCAGACTCCAGCATCCAGGGTCAGTGTGCTAGTCACTACTTGTGGGATTGGTGCAGCAGCTTTTAGCATGGCATCCCTGTTGGCAGGAAAGGTCTAGAGACCCTTGACTGTCACACACAGAGAGCAACAAGGACCTTTGGGGCTTGTCAATATGGATGCTAAAGACAAGACCCAAAGGTGTGAAAAAGTACCTTGTTATAGGCATTTATTTTAAGTACCAGGATATATTTGTTCTATATCTATCTAATTTGGTTTTGATTTTATTGTAGGCAGCCCTCCATGTG
Organism: Gomphus sp. MG54; assembly: GCA_003314385.1. Classification (NCBI taxonomy): domain Eukaryota; kingdom Fungi; phylum Basidiomycota; class Agaricomycetes; order Gomphales; family Gomphaceae; genus Gomphus; species Gomphus sp. MG54. The sequence goes on along the minus strand of QLPG01007246.1, from coordinate 42,717 downwards.
ATGCAAAGGTTTTGAGTTTGACTAAGTGCCAACTGAGGGAGGCAGCTATGAGGGTTGTGTGAGTGTGCAACAATCACTTCTGAATGACTCTGGAATGTTCAGCATATGATACCAGCATGAGTCTCTTTTGATATCTATCAGGGATTATTCCCAGTGTGTCTGGACAACTATTTGTATTGCCCTGATAGACCTAGCTCAATATGGCTCGATGTCACATGTGATCACATGATGGTACTTGTGAGTATGCAAGGGGCCGAGTGACCAGCTGGCAATGATAGTCTCTATGGAGAAATACGAGTAAACTTGTAGGTAGTTTGTAATACACTCAATGATATGTTCCTGTTTGATCTGGGGATGTGAGTGACAACAATGAAGGTAATAGCCTGGTATAAAGACACAAGCAATTCAGACCTCATCGATTATCCCAATAGACAGTGTTCTTTGAGTGTGAGACTAGTTTTTTTATTATCTATCTATCTGTCTCTTATAGAGAATTTGAGTCCAGAATATAATCTCCTGCATAACTACCCTGAGATGGCATCTACATGGACGATGCTTGCTTACAACCACGTCAAACAACCAAAATTCCCATGCCTCAAAACACCCCAAAAACACACCTAAGCCATTGTTCCTCAAACAAGGACCAAAAGCTGATAGAGGAACCTGACCAATACCCACCAATCCCTGCCCCGGTGTCGAACGATGCTTTGGTGAGTGGAACGAGGGGCGGGAACACGCCCACACAGCAGACGCAGGGGATGATGGCCATGGCTCAGTCGAGGCTCGATGCCCAGGGTCGGATCCAACCTAGGGCAACAGCTAACACTGCAAAAGAAAAACAGCCAGAGCAGGTGAAGCGAGTCGAGGACTTGGGCGAGAAAAGAGCGCAGGCGGGCCGGCCGGCCACTAGAGGCGCGGTGCAGGACTCGGAAAACCTCACCAGGGAAGAGATAAGGGAGCTTCCTGGGCAGGAGATCAGAAATTCCGATGAAGGTAAGCTCTATCTTGAGTGTACCTTGCTAACAATACCAGGTGCATCATGGACGACCGACACTCTATCCACCACCATATTGCAAGTGATGCAATACAAAGGCGTGTCACGACAGGCCGTCAATGCACTATGCTCCATCGCTTTTGTGATGGAGAGTATCGAGGATGACGTGAGGTACGAGAGAGTCATGTGCCGGGTGAAAGAGAGCTTGGCAGCAGAAGGGAATGCACTCTCAGTCAAGGTGGCAGAGACCACAGAGATGCTCGACAAGGCTGCTGCAGCTGCGGACACCATGATCAGGATATCCCGCCAAGTCACAGAGGATGCGGCGGCAGTGGTAAAAACGATACAAACAGCCTCGAACATGGTCGCTACCTCAGCAACCCATATCAATGAGACCACCACCTCCTACCGTGATGCAATAGTAAAGGCGGCTGCCTCACAACAGGTGCCAGCTAATATGCCCACCCTCGATGCCAGGGTCCGGGCAAGAGAGGGCATAAAGCAGAGACAAGTGCTGGTGGACGCAGCAGCGACAGGGGAGCGGATACTGGCAGACCTGGACAACTCTGGCCTAATGGCAAGAGCAAATAACATTATCAGCGCCATGGATACAGATGGGGGGCGTACCGTTGTCAGCGCAAGGAGGCTTACCAATGGTGGAATACTCTTGGAACTCAATAATGAAGATGCGGTGAAGTGGCTTAATGAGGCCAGACACAGAGCACAATTTACAGAATCGCTGGCACCGGATGCGAGAATGAGACCACGTATGTTCCCATTGATTATCCAGTTCTTACCCTTACACTTCAGTCCGGAGAGAGAAGAAGAGTTAAGGGGAGTAGAGGAAATCAACCATCTGCCACATGGCGCAATTGACAAAGCGAGGTGGATCAAGCCCAAACAGCGCAGGGCGGCAAACCAGACCTGCTGCCATGCCCTCTTCACTTTCACCACACCAGAGACAGCCAACAAGGTACTTGCAAATGGACTAATAATTTGTCAGAAACGTGTATACGCCAAGAAATGCAAAAGGGAGCCCACTCGATGCCTCAAATGTCAAGGGTGGAATCACATGTCCTATGCCTGCTCCCAAGAGCATGACACGTGTGGTACTTGCAGTAGCTGGCATAGGACCCTCGCCTGTGAACAAGACAAGCTGTACTGCATCTCATGCAAGTCTACCGGCCATGCAAGCTGGGCTAGGACATGCCCTGTATTCCTAGGTAAGTGTGCGGAGCTAAACAGTAAACTTCTCGAGAACCAGATGCCATACTTCCCCACCGAGGAGGCATGGACCCATGTCCTGCAGCCACCCAAGATACCACCTCCGCTATCAACACCCATTAGGTCAATGCACACGTCACAACAGGAAGAGGGATGGGAAGCAGTGACGCATCACAGAGGCAAATACAGGCAAACGACACTTCCATATAGACAGGAACTAGCGACCCATCCGACTAGACACCAGTCACAACCAGCATCCTTGCAGACTGGTGCCAATGCCATTGCTGTATCCTTACCTGACAGATCTGATCAGAGCCCCACTGGGCGGTGGGGTGACACAGATGGAGAAGGTGTGCCGCCCTTGCCAGAACAAAGCTGGTGCCTTACACGACAGAACCAACACCGACGAGACTGAGAATATACCAACAAAACTTAAATAAATCGGACAAGGCACAGTATGACCTTATTAACTCAGCTGCTCATAAGGAGTGGGATCTACTACTACTTCAGGAACTGTACATAGACACACTAGGGAATACGAAGGCTAATCATAACTGGCGCGTCCTATATCCTACCTCTCATCTAACTGATACGTCTACAAAGAGGACAGTAATCTTAGTTAATGTAGCGTTAGACACCAACATGTGGTCACAGATGTCACTGCAGGGGACAAATGATGTGATGGCAATACAGCTCAAACACCCTCAAGGCAGAACTACGATCTTCAATATCTACAACGACTGTGAACACTCGGCATCCCTACGAGCTATTGAAAACTTTATTGAACAGGAGCGGGCCAATATCATCCAACATGAGACGGACTCTATGGTCTGGTGTGGGGACTTCAACCGCCATCACCCTATGTGGGACGAAGAGAGGAACCACCATCTATTCACGGCCAAAGCCACTAAGGATGTGGAAGAACTATTACTACTTCTGGCAGAATACAACATGATAATGGCCCTCCCAAAACGGACACCAACCCTACAGTCAATGTCAACCAAGAACTGGACGAGGGTCGACAATGTATTCTGCACTGACAACATTGTTGACTCTATCATCACGTGCAATACCGATCCTAGAAGATGGGGCCCAGGGACCGATCACATCCCAATCCTCACAACCTTAGATATTGAGGTGAAAACTAAAAAGACAGAGCCATTCCGTAACTTCAAAATGGTCGACTGGGACCACTTTCAGGAGCAGTTAGCAGAGCAGCTAGAGATGATACCAGAGGCAAGGGAGCTCAGCAACGAAGCCGAGTTCAAGAGGGCTGTTGAAATGTTGACTAACACTATACGGAACACCATTGACATCGCAGTGCCATTGTCAAAGCCAGTCCCGCATTCGCGCAGGTGGTGGACTAGAAATCTCTCAGAACTTAAGAAAGCAAAGAATAGGCTAAACAATCAGTCGTATATTCACCGAGCCATAGCTGATCACCCCTCTCATACAGAACTCAAGGAGATCAATGAAAAATATAGCAGAGAAATTAGCAAAGCAAAGGCGCAACATTGGGCAGAATACTTAGAAGACCTCAACGAGGGACTTCTGTGGACAGCAAACAGATATATGTCCAACCCAGCCTCAGATGGCGGCAGATCACGAATCCCTACGTTGCAGATGACAGAGCCCGGCGGCACCACACATATGGCAGAAACCAACAAAGAAAAAAGCAAAGCCCTCGCAGCAGCATTCTTCCCACCCAGGCCTGCCAAGTCACAAGTGCCAACAGACTTCCGCTATCCAAAACGTGTCAACTATAGCTTTCAGATCCATGAAGACCAAATTAGGTGTCATATTGACAAACTGAAGCCCTATAAGGCACCAGGTGATGATGGGATCCTGAATATAGTACTTAAAGAGACGGTTGACCAGATTGCTGAGCACCTCCTCCATATCTTTCGTGCTACATTTACACTAGAAACCTACAGTGACAGCTGGAGATCCTGGGTCACGGTAGTACTACGGAAGCCGGGCAAGGCCAACTACGATGCCCCGAAATCATACCGCCCCATAGCTCTGTTCAACACTATAGGGAAACTGCTAACTGTGATAGTAGCAGAAGACTTAGCTTACCTGACAGAGAAACACAACCTCCTGCCGGCCAATCACTTTGGAGGAAGGCCTGGCAGGACGACTACCGACTCACTCCACCTTGTTGTCAATAAGATCAAGGGCGCGTGGCGGAGGAAAAAGGTAGCGGTAATGCTATTTCTGGACATCGAAGGGGCATTCCCAAATGCAGTAACGGACCGACTTCTACACAACATGAGGAAACGAAGGGTGCCAGAAGACCTCGTATGCTTTGCAGGGTGGATGCTTGCTGACTGATGCACCAAGCTGAAGTTCGATGACTATCAATCAGACTGGGTACCCATTGACAATGGGATAGGACAGGGAGACCCACTTTCTATGATACTATACCTCTATTATAATGCTGACCTCATAGAGGTCGCAAACGGGAAAGGACAAGCTGCAGTAGCATACGTCGATGATGCCAACCTTTACTCAGAGGGCAACACCTACGAAGAAGCATACGAGGGCTTAAAGGAGGTGTTAACTAAAGAAGGAGGGGCAAGAGAATGGACGTTGACTCACCACTCTCGATTCGAGAAATCGAAATTTGCCATAGTAGGGTTTTCGAGGCGGCGGATAAGGGACCCTACACGGCCGGGCAAAACTATGCGCGAACCAAGGCCTGACTTCATCTACGAGGACACCGTTGTCCAGCCAACACACGCACACAAATTCCTGGGGATCTTCCTCGATGAGGAGCTACAGTGGAAGATACAAGAGGAGAAGGCAGTTGCAAAGGCAGCTAAGTGGACACTACTCGCACGCAGATTAACTAAGCCATCTACAGGAGTACGCGCAACATACATGAGACAATTATACAACGCGGTAGCCATACCCAAACTCACATACACCGCGGATGTCTGGTATATGCCAGTGCAGAAAGGCACAAAGGGAGGAAAAGCCACAGGGTCTGTAGGAGTGACACGAAAACTGACATCCATACAACGCATGGCCACCATTGCGATTACTGGAGCGATGCGCACAACTGCCAGCGACGTATTAGAGGTCTTGGCAAATGTCCAGCCAATTGAATTCCTTCTCCTAGGTACCTTCCACAAAGCCACCAGCCGCATAGCAGCCCTCCCCAAGTCCCATCCACTCCACTGCCCTGCTTGCATCTGCGCCCGACATTTGGTTAAGAGACACCCAGCACCGATGCACCGAATCCTCCACCGTTTTAACCTTGCCCCAGATGAACTCGAAGTTATTAGGCCTTTTACCCATGCCCCTGACACACCCAGACACTATACCACCGAGATAGCGGCAACGAGGGAGGAGTCTAAGGAGGCAGACGAAGGGAATATAGCTGATGCCAAAGTATACACTGATGGCTCGGGAATGGGAGACAACGCGGGAGCCGCTGCGGTGCTATACAGGGCAGGGAGGAAGACGGCCACCCTGCAATACCACCTGGGCCTGCTCGCAGATCACACCACATATGAGGCAGAGGCAATTGGAATTGTCCTGGTGCTGGAGCTACTGAACCGGGAGAGGGGCATCGGAAATGCGTGCATCCTCCTTGACAACCAGGGGGTGATCCTAGCGACGAGAAATATCAGACCCAAACCAGCACAACATCTCATAGGGCATATCCATGACATGGCCAACAGGATCACAGCACCCTCACTAAGGCGCAGAATGGACCTCAAGATCACGTGGATCTCAGGCCATGATGAGGTGGAGGGCAATGAAGCGGCAAACCATGCGGCGAGAGAGGCAGCAGCTGGGGAAAGCAGCCAGATAAGCAGACTTCCACCGTTCCTTAGCACTAACACACTCCCACGTAGCCTGGCCGTGGCAAGACAAAAATTTAAAACGGACAACAGGCTCAGCTGGAAAGAGCGGTGGAAAAGATCGCCCCAATATGCATGATTAGCGAAGATCGATGACAGCTTACCCTCTCGCACCTACCTCAGAGACACGGCAGGGCTCACCCACGCACAGAGTAGCCTAATCACGCAGCTACGCACAAGCCATGCCCCACTCAATAGACACCTCCATCGAATCAAACAGACACCATCCCCACTATGCCAAGCATGCCGCGATGCTAATGAGATGGTCCACCACTTCCTCTTTGAATGCCGGGCACACAAGCATGCACGCCACACGCTGAGGCAGAAATTAGGAAGGAAATCAACGTCTATTAAGGAACTACTAGGGGTAAAGGAGTCCATGCTAGCCCTGCTGAACTATGTAGCAGCAACTGGAAGACTGAGAAACCAATTTGGTGATGATACAAGGCTACCAACGCAGGAACCGAGCCACTGGTGACAACCACAAAAACCAAAACACGTTCCACCAACAAACACCCGCTCGCACAGCGACGCATATCGACACGCCGCAGCAGGACCAAGAAGATGCCCATGGCCGCTTCCGACTCTTCGACTACGGCGCTCCCACCCGTCGTGCCAGCCCGCCTCGGCGGCCGAGCACTTATGAAGCCAGACCCTCCACACAATCGAAATACAACCGGAGAAAAATAGTACTCACCTCACAAGAGGGGGGCGGGAAACGGCTCAAGGAGCCAGGCTGGCGGGGGGCATGGAGCTCGTCATCAGTGCACACGCCCACTCGAGGATGTATTAGTACAACATGCTTAGCGACCAACATAGGCCTAGCCTGGGGTCGAAAAATTGAATAAAAAAAAAAAAAAAAAAAATGGCATCTACATGCAGTCGACCTGATGTGGGTTGCCATGTCTCCAATATATTTCTGTCCACCATGTTTGTATGGTCCAACTAAATGTGAAAATACTCCTTTGTGCTTCTTGCAGTTCCCTCAACTCCTGTATCAATATTGTGCCCCATTTCTCTGTGTTTTATGGCCCATGCCCCTCAATAAACCCACATTAGTCCCCACAACTGCCCACACCCTTTCCAGGAGTTTTTCAACCATGAAAGTCCAGAATGATTGCCTTCTATGATCCCACCACAACAGTCCAAAGTCCTGCAATCACAAACCACCTGCGAGTCCATGACCAAGGTTCTTCTCCTTTGATAAACAATGTGCAGGATCACCACATACCTCACTCCCTTGTTTTCTCCTTCAATTGACCCTTTGTATTCCCTCATTCCCTTGTCTTATATGTGGCAATAGATAGTACATGGAAGTAGCTACATGTATATAACCCCCCAGTCCTCTGGACTATTCACCAGTACGAATATCAACTTAGTCTGCATCCTAAGTTCCAATTCAGTTCTGGTTAACTTTCCAACTTTCCGAAATTAGAGACAGATGATTGAGGAGGGCACAACACATAAGTTGAAGCCAAGTCCCTTTGACCTTGAACACTTAAATGACTAGTCGTGTCTACCCTAACACTGGTCAACTCTAAGTCCCTGGCACTTCCCTGGCACTTCTGCCTTTCTGTCTGTGAATCTGACCCTGACCCCCTACATCCCCGGAAACTTGACCCCCCCTCACAGAACCCTTTGGAAGCCTTTATTAAGCACCTGACATGTGGACTTAACACTGCCAGTAAGTGCATGTCCCCTGCATATATGCACCCCAGATGTGTCCTCTTCTGTTTCCCAGCCTATGAGTGGCATGCCTCTCTGTCTCTACACGTCCTATAACCTATTTCTTCCCCCTAGACCCTACTCTGGGTGTGTCTGATCCCCTTTTGTCCCCTGTATCTCTCTCCCTCAGTGGGTGCCTAGTAATAGGCCGCAGTGTCTCGATCCGCCGCTTCTACATATATGTGTGGTACTTTTGTATATAATTTTCCAATTGTTCTAATACTACTTTTGTTTGTTCTGATGCTTAGTCCATTCTCCGCATATATGCATTTCTCTGTGCTCCCAATTCCATATCTCCTCCTAATTCCTCCCTAATCCACTATTCTCTCTGTCTCTCGTCTCAACACTATCTCCAGCCCCAGTAGGTCTCTAATCTCTTCCAATGTGGGCACCTCTAGGTCAGTCCCCGCACCGCTGATGGCTGATCAGGTCGTGGCTGCCTTCTTCTCGGTCGGGTTCTCGCTTCTCTTATTGGCTCCACCTGGTTTTCTTTGGCTAATCTCATCATTGTTTGTGGCTGTATTTGGCCCTGTGTGTCAAGTTTCGTCTGCGCCATGCTCGGCAGCACTGCTCTTGACGGTGTGGGCATATTTCATCCCCTTGTGCTTGTAGTCGACGCGTTGTTCGAGGTTCTTTCAAGTATGTAGGGAGTGTTATGGAGTTGTAACTATGTAGATAATTATGGGGGAGTGGTAGAAACTAGTAATGCGCCCTGGTGATGGTGGTGGTATTATCTGAATTAGGTCTGTTCCCCGTTCTGCGGGGTCCAATGGACGTCGTCTGTTCCATCCATGTCTTTTATAACTGCCAACAGACATTATGACCATAAGGGTTTGTAAATAAGGTTTTGATGATGGTCCACTATTAAGGAACTCATTAGCTTAATTTGAACAAATTTCCGTGCAAGAACTTAGGACCATGACGGTTTGTAAATAAGGTTTTCATAATGATCCAATATTAAGGAAGTCAGTAGCTTAATTCGAACAAGTTTACGTGCAAGAACTCAATGATATAATGTACTCATTTCAACCTTTCTCAATCTTTCGAGCGTTTTACTAAATATAAATGCACGGAGCGGCGCTTTTCTAGTGTCTCTAAGGCATTTTTTGAGTATCAAGTGGGTAATGTAAATATCTCATGAATGTGCACAATTAATCGTATGTGGAATAAACAAAATAACCGTGCTGGATTCAGGAACAAGGTTGACCTAGAAAACAAGCAGACAACGGGTTAGACACAGGCATCCCGATAGAAACAATTTTCCTCAACCTTGACGATATAGATGGCGAAAAAATCTTTTCATGGAATATCGAAAAACTAGAAACTAGCCTCTCTCTCCACTATCTCTTCATCTAGTGTGATATCCGACACGGAATTAGACCTGTGCATATTTTCGGGAAACTTGGGATCGGGACTAGATGCTGTCTGAATTCCCGGAAGGGGCTTGTGCCAGAACATTAAGGCATCAGTGAATTCCTGTGAAAGGAGTTCTAGGGGCAGTCGACTGGACTACAGATCTGGTGCCTACCTTGCTAGCAGCAAATATGATAAATGCAACGAGCGGGCCTGTGACAGAGTGGATCAGAGCAGAAAAACAGACCATGAACTGACAAAGGTGAGAAATGACGCACTTGCAGCTTGCAGAAAGTCAGCCCACCCTGGGATAAGGGTACGGCAATCAGCACTCTGTAAACAGACTTCTATGCTCTTTATAGTCGTTGAATATGTTCTGTGGAAAATATGCATGCCATTCAGCCCATGTTAACACGAGAATTGTCAAATGAGATTCAGAGGGCAAGAGTGACTCAAAAGAGGTTTCAACACGCACATAGCCACGACAAGACGATATAAGCAAAATATTATGACCCGAAGGACGAGAGACAGTGAGATTCGTCGGGCCTTATCTGTACAATGGCGAAGAAGGAGCCAGTGGCGACACAGAATATGGATGATGCAAGCTTTTAAATCAATTAGCGAAAGGCTAAACAAATAATTGGGGAAAACCACCATCGAGAAGAAGAGTAAGAATCAAGATGACAAGCATGGTTCCGTATGCAGAGTAAAACACAATTCTAGAGGAACATATTTCAGTTTTGAGGGTTTGCTTGGGCATGTACAAATGGCTTACGGAGAAGTTTTGGATGACAGCACGCAGTAAAATGTGTGTGGATCAGCGACTACGTAGGGCTGTGGTGACGGTAACGGTCATTGTCCGAGATAAGTATGGACGACGGAAAACAAGCCACGATAACGTTACCTGTAGGGCAGGGAGCGAGAAAGCAAGTAGACCTATGTATGGAGACAATAAAAGCTAAGATCGTAGACAGGACTACCATGAAAACCACTGCTGACTAGAACTTGTTGGTTCAACACACCGCAGCTCGGGTCCATTGGGCTTGTTTCTTTCCCCAAGGTCCGTAAATACGAGCCCTAAAATCGAGCCAAACCTACATAACGAGAAAGACTTGTGTTAATGGTAAATTTAGAGGGTGATGGTATCATGGTGCACAGTTACCTTGATGATCAATGCAAACATGGCCGTGTCCGTCATCACCTGAGCCCCGGTGGTAAGCGCAGCTTGAATCAGGCACTCCTTTTCGATCATAGATGGAAGGAAATTGTCCAATGTGATTAAAGTTCGTACATAAGATGGACCTCTGTGATATAATCTGACATACTTGTAAGTAGCTAATTCTCAGAAATATAATAATAAATAGCCAACCCAATTGAGAAAACGATAGCAGAAAACACCCATGTAATGCAGAAATTGATGAAAATCAGATCAGGCCTGGGTTTTCGTAGGAATATAGAGACCATGAGAAGGGTCGGGATTCCAATGTGACCACCAACTATCTGCAATGTGAAGTATATGAATTGGTCTTGCCTGAGATCTGTGGATCTGAAAAATTAATAGAGGCATGGATTAATACTATGTTCGCATACGGCTATCAACAGAATTCAAGTTATTCAAAATGGCCGTTTCGTTCGGTGTAAGTTGGAGTTGCAGATTCATTATTGGGGTTCCGTAATATTGACATTCCTCTCCGTGGACTATGTACCAAAGCGTCAGATATTTTGCATGAAGGCTTTATTTATTAGATGCATTCAATTCCACACCATTAAAGGAATGTTGTTTCTCTCCCAAAGATTCAAGGAATGGGTCGCAGAGCATAACCTCAGCCATGCTCAGAAATACATCGTCGGAACATTGACATGGGTACCCCAGAAAATCAGACATGCAACCAAAGAGGTCGAGTTGATTCGGTATACCTGGAGCCGAGCACTCCAGCATTTGTCAGTGATAGAAGTAGGTCGATACTGAGGACTGGTTACATTTATTGCCTTTGTGCCGTCCGGAAGAGGGATAGATAACTCAACTTAACATGGGAATGAGTATTCCGAAGATGATAAGCACTTATTCACTTACAAACTTGACAGACAGCCGTAGACACAAAGAGAAATAATGCAGCGATCCATATCATGGCAGATAGCCTCTGAGAGACGAAAAGAGACCTAATGACTGATTTGCTTTATACATCATATTTATATGGATAGACCGAGAAAGTATCTCAGTCGCGGTGAGAAGTGTACATTATGTCCACGGTTGGACTCCGTGTTGTGTTGTGAGATTACTATGTGATGATATCATCGAAGCTGTTACAACCCGAAAGAATACCTTTTCCTCTGTCATGACAACCATGATGGATAATTGCCGGAATCATGATCCTATACTACTTCCATGTGCATATCGCTCCAGCTTAAATTGTCCTGATGGTGTAATATCTGTGAAAATAGACACTCTGCTTGGCTCCGCACATGCGGCAGACACGAAAGACTCGACTCAACTGAGATCCGACGGTAATTCGGGTGGCACTCAGAAGTCACACATGGGAAACGGCACAACATAAACTCGAGTCGTGGGTTTGGCTGAAACCGACAGCTGACTGTACAAGCTACTTACACAAAGACGATACCCGATTGATAGGGGTAACGCATGTCGCCTCAGTGACATATCCGTGTCGTGGATTGTGGGACATGCATGCAAGCTGCTTTGCGCGTCGATTCAAAGACTACAGTGAACAAATGGAAATCTGAAGGCACGATTATGGTACTAGTGATGAATTGAGGAATATGGACCAAGGGACTCAAAAACTCACTGTTATTCCTGCTTGACAACCACATTATGGCAGTGTTGAACTTTCGGTGGTGCTGAGCAAGGACCGCAGAAAGAGCAACTGTTTGGCTTGGGCGGAAGTAATGGCTCGTTGCAACAGATGAGGAATTACAAACCCTGTGTGACTAATGTGACATGGCAACAAATGCACAGATGCCGATCGAATTAGTACAGGAGCTGGGAGAAGCTGTCCATAGTGAAGAATATCAATGGTTCTGCATCAGCTATTGATCACTTTCTTACAGATAAATCCATGCCTACCCCCATCATTGTGCTGACACCATTACTTGCAATGGCAGACCATATATTGGACCAATCATTCCAGCCCGACCCAGTTTCAGAAACAGGTGTGCTCAGATTTACCATCACAATACTACTTCAGCATGACACTAAGAATACAAACTGATCCAATGACAGACAACGATCATATTCCTTGATGAAGCCTGAAATGGAACCAGACTACAAGTGGAAGGAGAGGAGGATGTTGATTATTGAAGTGATGGAAGACAAGGTTTGTTCACAATACTCATTATTATTGAAACCTATTATTACCACATGTTTTCTTTTCCTATTTGGTTGTCTTATATCTTTTGTTTTAAAATCTCAAATCCTAGTTACATCTCAATAGCAGATCATAACAAATATCTCAATGAATTCAGTATTGGGGGTGAATTCTGAGACTTAGATTGCTAAAGAATGAGCAGAGTCACTTGAGAACAGGTGGTGAATTTTCTGTCAAAGAGAGGATTCTCACAGTCTCCAGGGATTAATGGCATATTAGCTCGTGTGATCAGTGCCCATATCACCAACAATATACAGTAATTACAGAGTTGAAACAAATCTCAATCCACATACGGTGATAGTCAATGTCCCATAGAAGTATGGACGGTGGCACACAAGTCTTCATAGCGTTACATGTAGGGAAGAGAGCGAGAAAGCAAGCAGACAGATGCAAGGAGAAAATAAAAGCTATAATATCCCGAAAATTATCATGAAGGAAACTGCTGACTAGAAGTTGTGTGTTGAACGCACCGCAGCTCGAGTCCAAAGGGCTTGTCTCTTTTCGCAAGGCCTACCAATACGAGCCGTAAAATCGAGTAAAAGCGGAAAAGTGAGAAAGACTTGGGTTAATTATAACTTTTGAGGCTAACTGTGCCATGGTGCATAGTCATCTTGATAATCAATGCAACATAGCGGTGTCCGTCATCACCTGAGAGCCAGTCGTAAGTGCAGCTTGAATTAGACGGATAAATGGAAGTAATGATCCGATATCATAAAACTGTTGGAGGCTGTAGATGAACCCCTGCGATATAATCTGACATACTCCTGGGATGAAAATAATTGTGGGGAGTATGGTAGCATATAGCCAACCCAATTGAGAAAACGATAGCGGAACAAACCCATGGATTGCAGAAATTGAGGAAAATCAAATTACGCCTAGGTTTTCGTAGGAGTGTAGAGACCATGAGGAGGATCGGCAAAACAATGTGACCACCGACTATCTGCAATGCAAAGTACACGGATTCTTCCTGCCTGAGCTCTGGATATCAGCACATTAATGCTATGTTCATGTACGGTGATCGGCAGAATTCAAATTATCAAAACAGCCGTTTCTTCCAGTGTAAGTTGGAGTTGCAGATTTATCACTGGGGGTCCATAATATTGACATATGTCTCTGTAGACTATGTAGCAAGGTGTCAGATATATTTCATGAAGGCTATATGATATCCAGGCAAGCCCACACCATTGAATGAATGCTGTGTGTATCCCAAATATGTGCTAGGGAAACCGTTTGCGCAAAGAAAAAAACTCAGCTATCCTCAGTATTTGACTGTTGGAACATTGACGTGAACTCAGAAAAGGGGAAATCCACATCTCTAATTCATATTCCTGGTTTATATGCCCAGACACACACTCCAGCATTGGCCAGTGATCGAAGCAAGTCGATGGTGAGGAATGGTTGCATTGGATGCCTTTGTGCCGTCGGGGAAAAGGATTGACAACCGATCTTAACATGGGACTGAGTATTCGCAAAATAATGCTCACGTGTGCACTTGGAAACTTGAATGGCCGTTTCAAGGACAAAGAGAAATAATGTAGCAATCCAGATCATGGTAACCAGCGGCTGAGAGACGAGAAGAGGGGCCTGATGAGCGACTATCTGTATACATCATGAGTATGTTGATAGATCACGAAAGTATCTTAGTCGCGGTGAGGAGTGTACCTTATTTCCACAGTTGGACTTCGTGTTCTGTTGGGAGATTCCTATGCGATGATATCATCAAAGATGTTACAACCTGTAAGCATTCCTTTTCGAAGATAAAACCATGACAATATAGATGGCCAAACAATGTTTTCTATCGAAAATCAAAAAACTATGAACCAGCGTCTCTCTCGACTATTTCTTCATCTAGTGTGATATCCAACACGGAATTAGACCTGGCGATGTGTTCGGGAAGCTTGGGATCGGGACTAGATGTTGTCTTAATTCCCGGAAGCGGCTTGCGCCAGAACATTAATGCATCAATAAACTGCTGTGAGAGGGGTTCTAGGGGCAGTCAACTGGGATAAAGATCGTGTTCCTACCTTGCTAGCAGAAAATATGATAAATGCGACGAGCGGGCCTGTGACCGAATGGATCAGAGCAGACACACAGACCATGAATTGGAAAAGAAATGACGCACTTGCAGCTTGGAGAAAGTCAACCCACACTGGGATAAGGGTATCGCAATCAGCACTAAGTAGACAGGCGCTCATGTTCTTTATAGTGGTTGAATATGCTCTGTGGAAAATATGCATGCCATCCAGCACATGTTAACATGAGCATTATCAAATGAGATTCCGAGGGGCAGAGTGACTCAGAAGCAGTTTCAAAACTCACATAGCGACGACATGACGATATAAGCAAAATATTATGACCCGAAGGACGAGAGACAGTGAGATTCGTCGGGCCTTGTCTGTACAGTTGCGAAGAAGGACCCAGTGACGACACAGAATGTGGATGATGCACCCTTTTGAATCAATTAACCAAAAGATAAACAGATAACTTTGGAATGCCACCATCAAGAATAAGAGTAAGAATCAAGATGACAAGCATAATTCCGTATGCAGAAAAAACCATAACTCTAGGGGAACATATCTCAGTTTTGATGGTTTGTTTGGGCACGAATGACTTACGGCGAAACGCTGGTCATTGATAACAGAATGCAGTAAAATGTCTGGGGAATACCAATCGTGCCGGGCTGTGGAGACAGTAGCGGTCATTGTCTGATATAAGTATGGCAGATGGCATACAATCCCCAATAACGTTACCTGTAGGCAGAGAGCGAGAAAGAAAGTAGACCTATGTATGGAAAAATAAAAGCTATGATAATCCAAAGGAATACCATGAAGGCCACTGCTGACTAGAACTTGTTGGTTGAACACACCGCAGCTCGCATGCATTGGTCTTGTCTCTTTCCCCAAGGCCCGTGAATCCGAGCCCTAAAATCGAGCCAAACCTAGATAGTGAGAAATACTTGTGTTAATGCTAACTTTCGAAGGTGATGGTATCATGGTGCACAGTTACCTTGATGATCAATGCACACATGGCCGTGTCCGTCATCACCTGAGCCCCGGTGGTAAGCGCAGCTTGAATCAGACACTCCGTTTCGTCCATAGATGGAAGGGGTTGTGCAGGTGTCAGTAGACTGAGTGAGGTAGATGGACCCCGTCGATATAATCTGTCATACTTGTGTAAGTAGCTAATCTTCGGCAATATGGAATCATGTAGCCAACCCAATTGAGAAAACGATTGCTGAAAACACCCATGTAATGCAGAAGTTGAGGAAAATTATATCAGGTCTCGGTGTTCGTAGGATCATAGAGACCACGAGGAGGATCGGCAATCCAATGTGACCCCCAACTATCTGCAACGTGAAGTATACCAATTGGTCTTGCCTGAGACCTGAGGATTTTCAAAATTAATAGAGGCATGGATTGATACTATTTTCGCGTACGGGTATCTGCAGAATTTAAGGTATTCAAAGTAGCAGTATCCATCGGTGTAAGTTGGAGTTGCACATTTATCACTGGGGCTTCCCGGAATTTACATACGTCTTTGTAGGCTGTTTGGAGACGTTTCAGATATTTTGCATGAAGTTTTTATTAGATGCACGCAATTCCACACCATTAAATGTATGTTGCGTGTCTCCCAAATTTTGAAGGTTGTCGCAGAGGACAAACTCGGCCAAGCTCAGCATTTGAAGGTCGGAACATTGACATGGTGGACCCTGAGAAAGAAACAGGCACGCAAAGGCCTCACTTGGGTAATTGAAATGCATAGACGAGCACTCCAGAATTTGTCAGTGGTAAAAGTAGGTAGATACTGAGGACTGGTTACATTTATTGCCTTTGTGCCGTCGGGAAGAGGGATAGACAGTTCAACTTAACATGGGAATGAGTATTCCGAAGATAATGTGCGCGTTTGCACTTACAAACTTGACAGACCGCCGTAGAGACACAAATAAGTAATGCAGCGATCCATATCATGCTACACAGTGGCTGAGGGACGAGAAGAGGCCTATTGACCGACTTGGTCTTTACATCCTAATTACATTGATATATCGCGAAAGTACCTCAGTCGCGGTGAGAAGTGTACGTTATTTCCACGGTTGTACTTGGGGTAGTGCTTTGCCTTGTTATGTAACATTTTTGAATGACCATCATGATGCATGATTGACTTACAAAATCTGGTGAATTGCGGCAACTCGGTTTCCATGTGCAGATGGCCGGTGTTCCTTTGTAGCAAAATAGAAAAATGACCCACTTTATATGGATAGATCGCGAAAGTACCTCATTAGAGGTGAGAAGTGTACGTTATGTCCAGCTGTATTTGTAAGATGCAGTACTATAACTACAATCTGTGGTATTCCAAAGTTCACAGGATGACCACGCCAAGTGATGTCTGGCCTTGGTCCATTTGGCCCAACTGAATATCAATACTATTTGTTTAAGGTAAAGTGTTGCTCATACTTTTACAGGTGCTTGGAACAGGTCATCCCCTGATAAGCATGTTGTCTCAACCCCGTCATATACATGCACTTTTTGATGTGATGATATGAACCCTGTCCACTGTAATTTTTAGGGTACAAATTGTAAAGTGATTACAAGTTATCTTTCAAATAACTACAATATTCTGAATAAATTCAAGTCCTGAAAGTCTACTAGCAGGAAAACATTACCTCAAATCTCCCCTTGGAACTCTTATTTACACTGAATGTACCGTATATCAGTGCCTGAAAATTCTCTGACTTGTGTTTTTGTTAAAAACATCAAGTATCCTATATGATATTTTATCTTTCCAATAATAAACTAGGGTCTCTTGCCCGTTTCATGACTGCTGAATATGAACAATCTCTAACCTTCAGTCATATCTGCACTTGTAACAACATAAATTACATGATCCTAATGAAGGCATCTTCATGGTGAGTCACCATCACTGGTGGAGGTCCAACACTGCAGCACTTTTATCAAGTTTCCTTCCATTGCTAGCACTCAAAGTATGTTAGATGCAGAAAGGGCCAAGCTTCTATGTGCAGTTCCTGTAGATCTCAGATGGCTGTCAAATGGACATGTCTGAACAACTGTCATATACAAATATTTTACTGATACTGAATGGGCTTCTTGTTATGTAACAATATGAAACTTGAAGAAATATGAGGAATGTCTCCCTACAATTGAGCGTGCCTCCGTGTTTCGTTTGGGAATTACTGTCTCCAATACACTCAGTGACCACTCAAATGGCATAATCTTTTCAACACTCCCCTGCGGTTGAGTTGTTGACTACAACACCATGTCAATTGCATGAAAGTGACACGTCAATGTGGCGGTGATGTTGGGTTTTGTGCCTACAGGTTAAACGATAAGGTGACACTCATGAGGTGAAACGTGTTTTCAGATGAACACCAAACTTCGGACAAGGAAATATATCCCATAACTCGATTCTATGCATTTAAACTATTTGACTTAGGTCTGTTCCCGGTTCTGTGTAGTTCAATGGATGTTGTTTTTTCCTTCCAACTCTTTTGTCACTGCCAAAAAACAGTATGATCATAACAGTCTGTAAATATGGTTTTCATAATGTTCCATTGTGAAGGAATTTTGTAGAACCAGGCATTATTGAGTCATTCATATATATATTCTCCACCAAAACTCCAATATCTCCCCCAACCATTACCCAATCAAGGCGCAGCCTCACACAGAAGTCCCATATACTATGAGGAACATTCGCGAATATTTTCGTGGTTTTAGGAGCGGGTTTTACCCCACACTCTCTACCCGGCCCCATACCTACCCCAAGGGCCGGCTCACCTCATCTGGACACGTTGGGAAGGAGATATACTGGCATGTGGTTTATTCATTCAGTTTATGTTTAATTCTATTCTATTTCTATCACTTCCCCTGTGAAGTTTTCCTCTATATCATTCCCACCGCATATATGCGGGTGTAGCACGCGTACGGCCGCATTAGGCCGGCTTCTAACTTCACTCCGTGAAGTTTTCACTTATTAATACATCTCTTATTTCATATATAGTACTAACAGTTTGTACTAGTAAAACAAGCAATTATAGTTATATCGTTGCCCCCCATCACACTAGCCTTTAGGCTACGCTCGAATATCTTTGTCTCGCGCTGAACCGGAACGTTAAGCGCCGAGCGTACTTTCCTATTTAGGACTAAGACACCAGCTACTCGTCGTACAGCAAGGCCGGGTCACAGTTGGGTTTCCAACAACAACTATTATATTATATCATTACAATTTATATCTTACTTGTGGGAGAGCCACAAATCGTTAAACCGACGCTTTGGCGCCCAAACCGGATTCCCGGTACGGCGCCTAAGCGGAGAGTAAACCCGGGACTCAGCTCCAGTAGATTCACTGTAGAGCAATATATTTCCTAGTGATAAATACTATAGAAATCACTGGAGAATCTAGGGAATCATTAACCTCATTGTCCCACCGACTCTGCGATATTTTAGTGCGGGAAAACCCCAGGAAACCCTATCTGCCAGACCCAACTACAGAATTCAGTAGCTTAATTTTAACAAATTTCCGTGCAAGAACTCTATGATATCAGGTACTCAATTCTCTCATCCTCATTCTTTCGAACGTTTCACTGATGTTAATTCACAATAGCGGCGCTGCTTCTAGTGTCTTCAAGGCATGTTGTGAGCATCAAGTAGGCAATGTTTAAATATCTCAAAGTGTCTCAAAGTGCATAATTTAACGCATGTGGAGTACGAAAAAAAACCGTGCTAAAGACAGGAACAAGGTTGACCTATAAAATGTTAGAACCAGGCATTATTGAGTCATTCATATATATATTCTCCACCAAAACTCCAATATCTCCTCCAACCATTCCCAGAGCAGGATGCCACTTTATACCGATGTTCTATTCAACATGAAGAACACTCACGAATATTCTCGTGGATTTAGGAGCGGATTTTACCCCACACTGTCTACCCGGCCCCATACCTACCCCAAGGGCCGGCTCACCTCATCTGGACACGTTGGGAAGGGGATACACTGGCATGTGGATTTCTATTCAGTATATTATCCATTCCATTCTATTTCTATCACTTCCCCTGTGAAGTTTTCCTCTATATCATTCCCACCACATATATGCGGGTGTACCACGCGCACGGCCACATTAGGCCGGCTTCTAAACTTCACTCCGTGAAGTTTTCGTCTTACTAATCATCTTCTACTTCGTATAAATACAAGAGATATTTAGAGTAGTATAATAACCAAAAAACAAGCAATCATACTTGTATCTCTGCCCCCCATCGTGTTGAAACGAGGGGCGGAAGGAGTGGGAAAGGGGAGAGGGGGATAGCGGTAGAGCGGGATGGAGAGAGGCCGGTAGCAGGAACGGACGGATAGGACGGCCGAGGAACGAAGAGAGAGCAAACAGACAGTTAGTAAAAGCCAATAAACAAATCACCGACACAACTCACGACATGACATGACCCGAAACGGACGAACGATATAACAAACACGTATGGAGCCGGAGGAGCGAAAGAGGTACAGGGACAGGATTAGAAGGCGAGCGGTGAGAGGGTAAGCAGGATCAGTGGAGGGAAGGTTGAAGGTAGACAAAGGAAAGGACTTACACTATAGAGAACGACACACGGCCGCACCGGAACGTACATGCATGACACCTGAGGAGAAGAGATAACGAGATGAGAAGAGATACCGATTGAGATAGGACCCAGGGTTAGGTACTCACCAAGGGCAGTAAATATTTCATAACACAGCATACTTCAGTACGAGAGCACAGTCGATGACGTGGAAGAGAGAGATCACAAAGCAGGGCGGCGACCCTGCATCCGGAACTAGAACACCGCCGATTGAGAAGGAATTACTCCATAGTACTATAGCTCACTCACGTATAAAACTAAATAGAGACGAACAGATACATTAGTCTTTTCAGTCTCACTAGTCCCTCGATCGAACGGAAAGCTCGACGCCTGCGTGCGCAATCGAAGCTTTAATCTGCGTATATTTCAGTTATCTCAACAAGGCCCCGGACACGACGGGATCATATCCTTAGGTGTAGTACACTATACCTACAATATCTCCTCACCTACTTCTCTACACGACAACCATCCTACAGACTTTATTTTCATACCGCTAGTTACGCGCCACCTTTCTGGACCAGCGTCTAAAGCCATCGATATACGCCGGACATATCACCGTATACATAGGAATAACAAATCACACGCAAACAACAAAAATACAGAAAATATACCAAAAAAATCACACATAGCTACGCCACCATTTCCCGCGAATTTTTACTATTACATCGCACTAGCCTTTAGGCTATACTTAAATACTTTGCCTCGCGCTGAACCGGAAGGTTAAGCGCCGAGCGCACCTTCCTATTTAGGACTAGAACACCAGCCACTCGTCGTACAGCAAGGCCGGGTCACAGTTGGGTTTCCAACACAACATATTATATTATATCATTATATATTAAATCCATCTTGTGGGAGAACCACAGACATATAAACCGACGCTTTGGCGCCCAGGCCGGATTCCCGGTACGGCGCCTAAGCGCAGAGTAAACCCGGGACTCAGGTCCCAGTAGAATTGCCTTAGGGCAATACTTTCCCTATAGATAAATATAGATAAATTCACAGGAAATCTATAGGGATATAACCATATTTATCCAACCGACTCTCCGATATTAAAGCGCGGGAATACCCCAGGAAACCCCTTCTGCCAGACCCAACTACAGAAAACACGGAGACAACATGTTAGACAGAGGCACCCTGATAGTAACAATTTTCATTAACCTTGACAATATAGATAGCGAACAATGTTTTCCATCGAAGATCGAAAAACTATAAAGCAGCGTCTCCCTCGACTATCTCTTCGTCTAGTGTGATATCCAACACGGAATTAGACCTGTCGATGTTTTCGGGAAGCTTGGGATCGGGACTAGATGTTTTCTGAATGCCCGGAAACGGCTTGCGCCAGAACATTAACGCATCAATAAATTCCTGTGAAAGAAGTTCTAGTCGCAGTCAACGGGGATATAGATCTGGTGACTACCTTGCTTGAAGCAAATATGATAAATGCGACGAGCGGGCCTGTGACAGACTGGATCAGAGCAGAAACACAGACCATGAATTGGCAAAGGTCAGAAATGACGCACTTGCAGCTTGCAGCAAGTCAACCCACACTGGGATAAGGGTATTGCAATTACCACTTTGTAGACAGGTGCCTAATGTCTGTATAGTGGTTGTATATGCTCTGGAAAATATGCATGGCATCCAGCCCATGTTAAGATGAGCATTTTCAAATGAGATTCCGAGAGCAGGATTGACTCAGGAGAGGTTTCAAAACGCACATAGCGACGATAAGGCGATATAAGCAAAATATTATGACCCGAAGGACGAGAGACAACGAGATTCGTTGGGCCTTATCTGTACAGTGGCGAAGAAGGAGCCAGTGGCGACACAGAATATGGATGATGCAAGCTTTTCAATCAATTAGCCAAAGGCTAAAAAAATAAATGGGGAAACCACCATCGAGAATAAGAGTAAGAACCATGATGAGAAGCATGATTCCGTAGGTAGAGAAAAAAAGACTTTTAGAGTAAAATATCTCAGCTTTGGTGGTTTGCTTGGACATGGGGACAAGGCTTACTAAAGGTTTCCTAGCGTGCAATAGAATTGATGTTGAAAACCAAAGGTGTAGGGCTGTGGGGACGGGAACAGTCATGGTCCGATATAAGTATGGACGATGGCATACAAGCCACAATACTGATACCTGTAGGGCAGAGAGCGAGAAAGCAAGTAGACTTATGTATGGAGAAAATAAAAGCTATGATAATCCACAGGAATACCATGAAGACCACTGCTGACTAGAACTTGTTGGTTGAACACACCGCAGCTCGGGTCCATTGGACTCGTTTCTTTCCCCAAGGCCCATAAATACGACCCCTAAAATCGAGCCAAACCTACAGAGTGAGAACGACTTATTTTAATGATAACTTGGGAGGGTGATGGTACCATGGTGCATAGTTACCTTGATTATCAATGCAAACATGGCCGTGTCCGTCATGACCTGAGCCCCGGTGGTAAGCGCAGCTTGAATGAGGCACTCCTTTTCCCCCATAGGTGGAATGAAATTTCCAGATAAAAGTAGACTGAGGTTTGAGGTAGATGGACCCCTGCGATATAATCTGCCATACTCTTGTAAGTAGCTAATTCTCGGGAATATAATAATATGTATCCAACCCAATTGAGAAAACGATAGCAGAAAAAACCCATGTAATGCAGAAATTGAGGAAAATTAGATCAGGCCTGGGTTTTCCTAGGATTATAGAGACCATGAGGAGGATCGGGATTCCAATGTGACCACCAACTATCTGCAACGTGAAGTATACCAATTGGTCTTGCCTGAGACCTGAGGATCTGAAAAATTAATAGAGGTATGTTTTAATACTATGTTAGCGTACGGTTATCGGCAGAATTTAAAGTATTCAAAGCAGCAGTGTCGTTCGGTGTAAGTTGGAGTTGCACATCTATCACCTGGGCTCCCTGGAATTTACATAGGTCTCTGTAGGCTGTTTGGCGACGTGTCAGGTATTTTGAATAAAGGCTTTATTATTTTCACGCAATTCCACACCATTGAATGAATGTTGCGTGTCTCCCAAAGTTTGGTTGAAATGGATGTCGCAGAGGACATACTCGGCGAAGCCCAGCATATCAAGGTCGGTACATTGACATGGTGAACCAGGAACCCACGGGCAGGAGGAGTCACTTGTGTAATTTGCAGTCATAGACGAGCACTCATGAATTTGTCAGTGGTAGAAGTAGGTCGATATTGAGGACTGGTTACATTTATTGCCTTTGTGCCGTCGGGAAGAGGGATAGACAGCTCAACTTAACATGGGAATGAGCATTCCGAAGATAATGTGCGCGTATGCACTTACAAACTTGACAGACCGCCGTAGAGACAAAAAGAAATA
Organism: Gomphus sp. MG54; assembly: GCA_003314385.1. Classification (NCBI taxonomy): domain Eukaryota; kingdom Fungi; phylum Basidiomycota; class Agaricomycetes; order Gomphales; family Gomphaceae; genus Gomphus; species Gomphus sp. MG54. The sequence goes on along the minus strand of QLPG01007246.1, from coordinate 19,206 downwards.
ATGCAGCGATCCATATCATGGTAGACAGCGGCTGAGAGACGAGAAGAGGTCTAATGACCGATTTGCTTTATACATCATAATTATATGGATAGATCGCGAAAGTATCTCAGTCGCGGTGAGCAGTGTACAATATGTCCACGGTTGGACGTCGTGTTGTGTTTTGAGATTCCTATATGATGATATCATCGAAGCTGTTACGACCCGAGAGAATCATTTTTCCTCGGTCCTGAAAACCATGATGCATCTGCTTGGCTCCTCAGATGCGGCAGACACGAAAGACTCGACTCAACTGAGATCCGACGTTAATTCGAGTCGCACTCACACATCACACAGGGGAAACGGCACGACATAAACTCGAGTCGTGGGTTTGGCTGAAGCCGACAGCTTACTGGACAAGCTACTTATACGAAGATGAATACCCCATCCATAGGGGTAACGCATGTCGCCTCAGTGACACATCCGTGTCATGGATTGTGCGACATGCAAGCTGCGTTGCGCCTCGATTCAAAGACCACAGTGAAGAAATTGAAATCTGAAAGCACAATCATGGTACTAGTGCATGAGCCTGAATTGAGGAATATGGACCAAGGGACTTAAAAAATCACTGTTATTCCTGCTTGACAATCACATCCTGTAACTGTTGAAATTTAGGTGTGCTGAGAAAGGACCGCAGAAAGAGCAACTGTTTGGCTTGAGCGGAGGTAATGGCTCGTTGCAAACAGATGAGGAAAGGCTGTGTGACTAGTGTGACATGGCAACAAATGCATAGATGCCGACCGAATTATTGCAACAGGCAGAATGTACAGGAACTGGGAGAAGCTATCCATAGGGAACAATATCACGGGTTCTGCATCTGCTATTGATCACTTGCTCACAGATGATCCCATCATTGTGCTGACACCATTACCTGCAGTGGCAGACCATATATCGGACCAATTATTCCAGCCCAACCCAATCTTAGAAACAGTTGTGCCGATAATTTCATTGCTACACTTACCATCACAATATTATCAAGCATGACGCTGAGGATACAAACTGATCCAAAGACAGACAATGATCATATTCCTTGACGAAGCCGATAACTTTTGAGGCTAATGGTGCCATGGTGCATAGTTACCGTGATGATCAATGCAAACATAGCGGTTTCCGTCATCTCCTAAGAGCCGTTGGTCAGTGCAGCTCGAAGTAGACGGATAAATGGAAGTAAGGATCCAATAGGCATTAAACCGTCGGAAGTGGTAGATGGACCTCTGCGATATAATCTGACACACTCTTGTAAGTAACTAATTTTCGGGAATATGGTAGCATATAGCTAACCGAATTGAGAAAACGATAGCGGAAACCAGCCATGTAATGCAGAAATTGAGGAAACTTAAATCACCCCTGGGTTTTCGTAGGAGTGTAGAGACCATGAGGAGGATCGGCAATCCAATGTAACCACCCACTATCTGAAATGTAAAGTATACGTATTGTTCTTGCCTGAGCTCTGGATATCTGCACAATAAACAGATGATGGAATTAATGCTATGTTGGTGTACGGTGATCGGAAGAATTCAAATGATTCAAACCAGCAGGTTCGTCCAGTGTAAGTTGCCGTTGGAGATTATCACTGGGGTTCCGTAATATTGACATATGTTTCTGTAGACTATGTAGCAAGGTGTCAGATATATTTCGTGAAGGCTATGTGAGATCAAGGCAAGCACACACCATTGAATGAATGCTGTGTGTATCCCAAAGACTTGCTAGGGAAATCGTTTGCGCAAAGAAAAAACTCAGCTATCCTCAACATTTGACTGTTGGAACATTGACATGAACTCCATAAAAGGAAAAATGCACATATCAAATTTATATTCCCGATTTATATGCGCCGACGCACACTCCAGCATTTGCCAGTGATTGAAGTAAGTCGATGGTGAGGAACTGTTACATTGAATGCCTGTGTGCCGTCGGGAAAAGGGACTGACAACTGATCTTAACACGGAATTTACTATTCCGAAGATGATGCTCACGTATTCACTTACAAACTTGACAGACCGCCATAGGGACAAGGAGAAATAAAGCAGCGATGCAGATCATGGTAGCCAGCGGCTGAGAGACGAGAAGAGGCGCCTGATGAGCGACTATCTCTATACATGATAATTATATGGATAGACGGGGAAAGTATCTCAGTCGCGGTGAGGATTGTACCTTATTTCCACGGTCGGACTTCGTGTTCTGTTGTGAGATTCCTATGCGATGATATCATCGAAGCTGTTACAACCCGAAAGCACCCCTTTTCCACGATAAAACCATGACAATATAGATGGTGTTCTCTTGTGAGATTCCTATGCGATGATATCATCGAAGCTGTGACAGCCCGAAAGCATCCCTTTTCCACGATAAAACCATGACAATATAGATGGTGTTCTGTTGTGAGAATCCTATGCGATGATATCATCGAAGCTATTACAGCCCGAAAGAATCCCTCTTCCACGATAAAACCATGACAATATAGATGGCGAAACATTGTTTTCCATCGAAAATTGCAAAACTATAAATCAGCGTCTCTCTGGGATATCTCTTCATCTAGTGTGATATCCAACACACAATTAGACCTGTCGATGTTTTCTGGAAGCTTGGATTCGGGACTAGATGTTGTCTGAATTGCTTCAAACGGTTTACGCCAGAACATTAAGGCATCAATGAATTCCTGTGAAAGGAGATCTAGGGTCAGTTAACGGGGCTAAAGATCTGGTACCTACCTTGCTAGTAGCAAATATGATAAATGGAACGAGCGGGCCTGTGACAGAGTAAATCAGAGCGGAAACGCAGACCATGAATTGGAAAAGGTCAGAAATGTCGCACTTGGAGCTTGCAGGAAGTCAACCCACTCTGGGATAAGGGTATTGCAATTAACACTATTTATACAGGAGCTCATGGTCTTCATAGTTGTTGTATATGCTCTGTGGAAAATATGCATGCAATCCAGCGCATGTTAACATGAGCATTTTTAAATGAGATTCTGAGGGGCAGAGTGACTCAGAAGAGGTTTCAAAAGTCACATAGAGACAACAAGACGATATAAGCAAAACAGTATGACCCTAAGGACGAGAGACAGTGAGATTCGTCGGCCTTATATGTACAGTGGCGACACAGAATGTGGATAATGCAAGCCTTTCAATCAATTAATCCAAAGCGAAAAAAAAAAAAAAAAAAAAANACCTGTGGAAAGCCACCATCGAGAATAAGAGTCAGAGTCAGGATGACAAGCATAATTCCGTATGCCGAAAAAACCATAACTCTAGAGGAACATATCTTATTTCTTATTTTTGATGGTTTGCTTGGGCACGAATCACTTACGGCGAAACGCCCGTCATTGGAAACATAATGCAGTAAAATGTCTAGGGAACACCAATCGTGCCGGACTGTGGAGACAGTAGCGGTCATTGTCTGATATAAGTATGGAAAATGGCATACAATACAAAATAACGTTACCTGGAGGGCAGAGAGCGAGAAAGCATGTAGACTTATGTATGGAAAAAATAAAAGCTATGAGAATCCACAGGAATACCATGAAGAGCACTGCTGACTAGAACTTGTTGGTTGAACACACCGCAGCTCGAGTCCATTGGTCTTGTTTCTTTCCCCAAGGCTCGTGAATCCGAGCCCTAAAATCGAGCCAAACCTAGATAGTGAAAAAGACTTGTGTTAATGATAACTTTTGAGGGTGATGGTATCATGGTGCACAGTTACCTTGATGATCAATGCAAACATGGCCGTCTCCTTCATCACCTGAGCTCCGGTGGTAAGCACAGCTTGAATAAGACACTCTGTTTCGGCCATAGGGGTTGTGCAGGTGTCAGTAGACTGAGTGAAGTAGATGGACCCCTGCGATATAATCTGACATAATTTTGTAAGTAGCTAATCTTCGGGAATATGGAAGCATGTAGCCAACCCAATTGAGAAAACGATTGCGGAAAACACCCATGTAAAGCAGAAATTGAGGAAAACTAGATCAGGCCTCGGTTTTGGTAGGATTATAGAGAGACCACGAGGAGGATCGGCAATCCAATGTGACCACCAACTATCTGCAATGTGAAGAATACGGATTGTTTTTGCCTGAGGTCTGAAGATCTGCAAAATTAATAGATGGGGGTATTAGCACTATGTTCGCGTACGGTTATCGGAAGAATGCAAGGTATTCAAAGTAGCAGTGGCGTTCGGTGGAGGTTCAAGTTGAACATCCAATCCATACCGTTGATTGAATGTTTTATCTCTCCTAAAAATTGGTCATTTACAAAGGAATTGAATGAGCAGAGGTCAAAATTGGCGATCGCTAGCATTTGAAGGTCGGAACATTGACATTGTGAACCCCGAAAAGATAACATACACGTATCAGATGGCTGATTTAGAGCCGCTAACGAGCTCTCCAGTATTTGTTAGTGGGGATAGTAGGTCGATAGTGAGGACTGGTTACATTGATTGCCTTTGTGCCGTCGGGAAGAGGGATTGACAACTGATCTTAACATGAGAATGAGTATTTCGAAAATGATACGCAGGTATGCACTTACAATCATGACAGACCATTGTAGAGACACAAAGAAGTAATGCAGAGATCCATATCATGCTACACAGTGGCTGAGGGACGAGAAGAGGCCTAATGACCGACTTGGTCTTTACATCATAATTATATGGATAGATCGCGAGAAGTGTACGTTATTTCCACGGTTGTACTTGGGGTAGTGCTTTTCCTTGTTATGTAACATCTTTGAATGGGCATCATGATGCATGATTGATTTCCAAAATCTGGTGAATTGCGGTAACTCGGTTTCCATGTGCAGATTGCCGGTGTTCCTTTGTAGCAAAATAGAACAATGACCCACTTTATATGGATAGATGGCGAAAGTACCTCAGTCGAGGTGAGAAGTGTACGTTATGTCCGCCTATATTTGTAAGATCAAGTACTATAGCTACAATCTGTGGTATTCCAAAGCTCACACGATGACCACGCCAAGTGATGTCTGGCCTTGGCCCATTTGGCCAAACTGAATATCAATACTATTTGTTTAAGGTAAAGTGTTGCTCATACTTTTACAGGTGCTTGGAACAGGTCATCCCCTGATACGCATGTTGTCTCAACCCTTCATCTATATGCACTTTTTCATATGATGATATGAACCCTGTCCATTGTAATTTTACAGTACAAATTTTACAGTGATTACAAGTTATCTTCCAAGTAACCACAATATTCTGAATAAATTCAAGTCCTGAAAGTTTACTAGCAGGAACTCAAATCTCTCTTTGGAACTCTTATTTACACTGACTGTACTGTATGTCAATGCCTGTAAATTCTCTGACTCAAGTTTTTGTTGAAAAATATCATGTATCCTAGATGATATTTTATTTTCCAATTATAAACTAGGGTCTCTTGCAGTTAGGTATCTATTTTATGACTGCTGATATCTGAATAACTCTCTAACCTTCAGTCATATCTGCACTTATAACAACATAAATTACATCATCCTAACGAAGACAAACACTACAGCACTTACATCAACTCTCCTTCCATTGCTAGCACTGACAGTGTGTCAGATGCAGAAAGGGACAAGCTTCCATGTGCAACTGCTGTAGATCTCAGATGGCTGCCAAATGGGCATGTCTGAACAACTGTCATACACAAATATTCTACTGATACTGCATGAACTTCTTGTTATGTAACAATATGATGTTGAGATGAGAGACAGAGGAGTTAGGGAACTAGGGGAGAATTGAGAAGTGACACACAGGATTGGGAGCACAGAGAAGTGCATATATACAGAGAAATGGACCTAGGAGATATACTTTGGACTAAAGGAACACTGGAACAAACACAAGTAGTATTTGAAGTATTGAAAACTACATACAAAAGTACCACACATATATGTAGAGATGGTGGATTGAGATATGGCAGCCTATATCCTAGGCACTCACTGAGGTAGAGAGATACAAGGGACGAAAAGAAAACAGATGCACCTGGAGCAGGGTCTATGGGGAAGAAATAGGTCATAGGACATGTAGAGACAGAGAGGTGTACCACTTATAGGCTAGGAAGCAGAAGAGAACACATTTGGGGCACATATACGCAGGTGACACACACTTACCAACATAGAAATAGGGCACAATACCAGTACAGAAACTGAGGGCACTGCAAGAAGCAGGAAAGAGTATTTTCACATTGAGTTTGATCACATGAACAGAGAAGACAGAAATAGATTGGCAATGTGGGTGCTCTGTAGCCACCTCCATGGGTCAGCACTTAGTCAAACTCAAAACCTTCACATCTTATGGAGGGCTATCTACAATAAAACACAATAAAAACCAAAATATATTACATAGATATAAGACACTTATATCCTCTAAATAACTCTCCTTCCATAGTTACCTTGGATATTCACCTAGATATAAAACTTGAAGAAATATCAGGAATGTCTCACTATAATTGAGTGTGGCTAAATGTTTGGTTTGGGAATTACTGTTTCTGATACATGACCACTCAAATGGCATAATCTTTTCAACACTCCCCTGCAGTTGAGTTGTTAAATATAACACCATGTCAATTGCATGAAAATGACACATCAAAGTGGCGGTGATGTTGGGTTTTGTGCCTACAGGTTAAAAATTAAGGTGACATTCATGAGTGTAGTTGAGGGTGGCAGATTGGGTTTCCTGGGGTTTTACCAGGCTATAGTATCGGAGAGTCGGTGGGACAAATAGGAGAATAATCCCTGAATTTTGCTGTGATTTCTATTGTATTTATCACTAGGTAATTTGTTGTTCTATTGATGATCTACAGGGAGCTGTCTGTATTAGAGAAGAGCAGCCTGGACTCCTGGGTTTTCCCTCCGCTTAGGTGCCATTCCGGTAAACCGGCCTGGGGGCCAATGCGCTGGCTTATATATTTGTGGTTCTCCCAGAAAGTAAATTTAATATGTAGAGATATGTAAAACTGGTATATGATTTAGGGAACACAACTACAGCCTGTGGTTGTTGTATGACAAGTGTGTGGTGTTCTAGTCCTAAATAGGAAATTGCGATGTCCGGCACTTAACATTTGGGTGTGTGCAAGACAAGAATATTTGAGTGTAGCCTAGTGGCTAGTGATATGGAGGGCAAATATATTTTTTAATTGCTTGTTTTTCCTTTGGAAATAGTTACTCTTTTATATAAAATGGAAAGTTTATTTATAAGTGAAAACTTTATGAAGTGAAGTCAGAAGCTGGCCCAATGAGGCCATATGCGTGGTACACCTGCATATATGTGGTGGAAATGATATAGATGAAAACTTCACAGGGGGAAGTATGAAAATAGAATATAATTGAAAATAAACTGAATGAAAAAGTACATTCCAATATATCTCCTTCCCAACATATCCAAATGAGGTGAGCTGGCCCTTGGGGGCTAGGAATGGGGCCAGGAAGACAGTGTGGTACAAAACCTGCTCCTAAAATCATGGAAATATTAATATAGGTTTCTCATAGTGTATAGAACTTTGGTGTAAAGTTGCACCCTGATCTGGGGATGATTGGGGGAGATACTGCAGTTTTAATGTTGAAGATATATGTAAAATGACTCAATAATCCCTGGTTCTAACAACAAGATGACAGGTGTCTTCAGATGACCACCAAACTCCAGATGAGGAAATATATCCATGTTAGAACCTGGCATTATCTGAGTCATTTTATATATATCCAACATTAAAACTCCAGTATCTCCCCCAATCATCCTCCAATTAAGGCTCAACTCTATACCTAGTTTCCATACACCATGAGAGACCTACATTGATATTTCCATGATTTTAGGAGTGGGTTTTACACCACACTGGCCCCATACCTAGCCTCAAGGGCTGGCTCACCTCATTTGGACATGTTGGGGAGGAGATATATTGGCATGTACTTTTTCATTCAGTTTATTTTCAATTATATTCTATTTTCATACTTCCCCCTGTGAAGTTTTGATCTATATCATTTCCACCGCATACAGTAGGGGTTAAAACCATTTAAGTGTTTTGAACATTTGTGTTGTACTGTAAATAACGGGAGGGTTACATAATCAAAAAATATAATGTAATTAGTGGAGATAGCCCTGCTTCTTAACTTGTGGTCACAATCAAGATGATTACGTAACTCTCAATATTCATTGAGATATTAATTATTTAAAAAAATGAAGCATTTGAATGGTTTTATCCCTCACAGTTATTAATGCAATAAATTGTATATAGAGGGCTGGAAATCACATGACAAGTCAAATGACATCATGTGAACCTTTTTGTAGTTTGTTTCTGTCCAAACAAAGCCAAACATCCCTTGTTCAGAACCATGAAGCCTCTCTCTGGTGCTAAAGTTGACTCTATCATCTAATTGCTCAAAACTGGTCATTCTGACCACTACATCTCCTCTTACCTTGGTGTCTCTGTTGGCTCTATCTCTACCATTTGCAGGAAACACTGTCCTGATATACCCAAGGCCACTGGTGGTCACCCATCCAAGATATCCCCCTCCAACATCCACCATATTGTGTTGCTCATGCAAAGAGGGAAGATTGAGAACGCAACCCAGGGTACCTGTTGGGGATCTCTTAAGTGGTTGATAGCTAAGCACAAAAACAGCATAAAAAGACTAAAAGTACAAAAACAATAAGTTCTCTATTGTACAACCACCTTAGCTCAATATTATTAGCATTTGCTTGCTAATAGCCCTTATATTCTTTCAAATCTTCCTCCTCAAGGCCTTTCCAACCTTCCTGGTGCCTTATAATACTACCTAATACTTCCATTATCCCTAATTCAACTTCTATTAATCACCACCGAAGGTTTGGCCTGAAATTCAAGCTCCGCTCTCCAGATACTCGGGCTGTAACCAGATTCAAGCCCAGAGCCAAGCTGCCGGTTTCTCCATACAAACCCACCAAATATTAGCCTGAGACAGCCCTGTCTCATACAAATATTATGGTGAGACACTAGAGTGACTTATCACTGCCTCTGCCCTTAATCACATGCTCAAAACCGGTCTACAATGCCCTTTTTAATTACTAAATAAGGAAAGTAGCTCAAATTAGATCCAGGAACTTCTACAAGGTTCCAGCACCTTCCATGACCTTCTGTGCACAGACCACCAGTTTATGGAAGACTTTCTCTATTAGGAAGGTGTAGAATTACATGTTTAGCTTACTAATCAGCCTGTAAATTAGTATAAAGGAGGCCTTCCTGCCCCCTTTGAAGCAATCAATTCATATCATCATCTTCATCACCTTTGTCAGCTTGACATTGTGACTCAGTAATTATTAGTCAGCAGTTGATTGTCCTGCTACTAGGTTTACATAATATTAGTCCTGCCATTGTCTGTTATTATTAGTATTTCTCATATATTAGTACCGTTGATTGTCCTGTATTAGTATCTTGGATTCAGCCTAAGTAGTTGATTGTCCTGCTTAGTAAACTGATTCTACAGAGTGAGATTGTTCTGTTGATTGTCCAGTTCAATTGCATTCTATCCCTGGGGGTTTCTAATCAGTTGATTGTCCTGATTAAAGACTCTTTTGTCTCTTGAGATTACTTCACTGTAATTTCTGTCTTGGCCTTACCCTCGTTTTAGAGTACATTGACTGGGTAATCCATTCAGTCCACTTACTTCCTCTTTCCTCTAAGCGCATTCCCTTTCATTGGAATATCTCTGGACCCCTAAGTGTCCTGAACCTACAGACTTTGATAGTCTCATTGATTGCTGCTAACAAACACATCACCTTCTCGTCGTATTAGCTTGCTAGAGTCATTACACAGATTATGACGAAGTGTCAAGCTTTGGGTACTGACGGACTTCGGTACTGCCAAGGGGTGTTGTCGAAGGATAGGGCAGACTATGGCCAAGTCCTGCAGGCCAAGAGTATTGGCGTTGGCTTCAACGTACTCATGTGTTGTGCCCTACTTGCCATGCGTGCCACTGGTTTTGCAACAGGCAGGTACTCAGGAGGATGCTGGTGATGCCGGCCCAAGTCAAGGACTTTACAGAGAGGAAGAATGTAGAAGGGCCTAAGCCTAGTCGATACCCAGAATGCAGAAATATGTACATGCATGTCCTACTTATATAGGTTAAGAAGCAACATGTGGAATAAGGAATGTGAGACAACAAGGTATGCAGAGCATGTGGTTATTGTCTACAATGAATAAAATTAGAATGAAGGGATGCAAAATGGGGATAAAATAATAAGGGATAAGATAATAGAGACGTGGCCAAGGATAGGACAATAGGGAGTGGCCGAGTATAAAACAATGGAGTCGTGACTGAGGATAATACAAGGACAGGAGGTCCTTGAGGTGAGGCAGATTGAGGAATGGGCAGATGGTGTGGCAGACGTGCTGAGACGAGAAAAGTGTACCAATTGACGTGCATGTGGCATAGACACTTGTACGTGGATGTAGGATGGCTGCTCGGTTGGCACTGCTGAATAATCAGGACCTCAGTACGTGTACTTGACACCAAGGTATAAATATTAAATTATTTCTGGAGTTATGCTGCAGCAGGGTTTGAAACTCTTCTTTGTCTTGCCTCACTTCACACAGTGCTTGACTGAAGTGTTATATCTTTAACACCAATGTCTTGTCTAGGTTCCCAAACAGTACCCAGGTTCTCAAAAACATTCTCAAAGAACCAGTGACATCCAAGACTATAAGGAGGAACCTAAATAAGGCTAGGATGAAGGCAGTTGTAAAGAGAAAGAAGCCACTTCTTAGTGCAAGGCATAGGAAGGCAAGGAGGGAGTTTGCAGAAGCTCATCTTGAGTAGACTCTAGAGGACTGGCAGCATGTTGTCTGGTCAGATGAGACCAAAATCAATCAATTGTGGTCAGATGGAAGGAGATGGGTGTACAAAAAGGCTGGAGAGCCTTTGAATGATAGGCTAGTTGAGGGAACACTGAAGTTTGGTAGAGGTTCTGTGATGGTATGGGGGTGTATGTTGTGGGAAGGACCTGGCTATGCTGCTAAAATTGATGGAAGGAAGGATGGAGAGTTGTACAGGCAGATTTTGGATGATAAGCTTCAGGCTAGTCTGGAGTATTATGGTAAAGATTCTACTGACATTATTTTTCAACAGGATAATTGTTAAATTGTCTAATCCCACATACTATTCATATCTCTAATTAATGTCTTACAAAATAAGACATTATGCATACAGAGCTCTATGGAGTAGTATTGGCAATCTGATATCTTACTAGGGCTCTGAACTCAACTTGTATAGACACACATGTCTTCACTCAAGGAGTCAACCTGAAAGGTTACTTATGTGGACTAGATGGTGTAGTGGTTAACACCATAGCTATATATGCTATAGCCCTGGGTTCAAACCCCAGTCTGGTCGTTCTTTTCACCTCAACAATAATGACCCCGAGCACACATGCAAGAAGGCCACTGAGTAGTCTTCTGACCATGGCTATGAGGTCATGAAGTGGCCAGCTCAGTCCCCTGACCTATACCCCATTGAACACCTCTGGGATATTGTCAAAAAGTGTTGTTCTGACTATGAACACCCCCCTAGTGGAGTGCATGAGCTATGGGAGAGGATTGGAGTGGAATGGGAGAAGATAGAGTGAGAGGTGTGTCAGAAGTTGATTGAAAGCATGCCTAGAAGGGTGCAGGCAGTGATGAGAGCAAATGGGGGCTTTACCAAGTACTGATATATACCATTTCTTGTTTAAAAAATATGAGGGACAAAACCATTCAAATGCTTCATTCTTTTAAATAATCAATATCTCAATGAATATTGAGAGTTATATAATCATCTTGATTGTGATCACAAGTTTGGAAGCAGGGCTATCTCCACCAATTATGTCATATTTGTGATTATGTAATCCTCCCATTATTTACAGTACAACACAAATGTTCAAAAAACTTGAACGGTTTTGTCCCCTACTGCATATGTGGGTGTACCATGTGTATGGCTGCATTAGGCTGGCTTTGTTAAGTACACAACACCGAGCCTTGGTTCACTCGGTCATACCAACTGAACAATCTCTACCATTTAATGCCACACACCAGTGACAAGTCATTCCTCACTAGTACATGATCTTGGCTCAGTACATTTGGTTCATTACTTGGTCTATTTCCTTTCATCCCATCCCATCTATTTTTGTTTATTATTCTATTCCTAATCTTCCCCTGTTCTCACTTTACCTCAGCACATTTTCTATTCACTTATTTTTGGTCATAACCCTATTGTTTTATTCGGTCACTTTCTATTGTTCTATTTTCAGTCACACTCCTATTATTTTATGCTCAGCCATGGTCTATTGTTCTATTTTTGTTTATGCTCATTGTTCTATTCTTGATCATTGTGGACAATACTTCCACATGCTCTCCATACCTTATTCTCTTTTCCATGTCATATGCCACCCTTATTCTCTAGAAACAGATGAATTATAGTTTACTTAATTCTGAGAGTCAAACAGAAAATGGGGAAATGGGATAGAAAGTTTGTGTAATTATTATTCTAGTACATGTTTTTATTATATGTTAAACCCATCTATGCATGTCCCTTCCCAGAGACGTGTTAGCATTGTGTCCCTTCCCAGAGACATGTTAGCATTGATGCCTCAATAATGACGTGCATGTGACTTGAGTGTAGTACCCATGTGACTTGATACACATGTGACATGTATTCTGCATATGCAGTAGATATAATAATTGAGTGAGAGGAAGTGAGGGAGAATGGTAGGATATATGAGGGATGCCTCCTTGGTTCCAACAGATTCCACATTTCGCTTCTATACCTAATTGTCAAGCCCACAATACCGAGTTCTGGTTCACTCGGTAGTACCAACTGAACAACCCTCACCGCTTAATCCCATACGCCAGTGACAAGTCATTTCTCACTAGTATGTGGTCTCAGCTTGGTACATTTGGTTCATCATTTGGTTCATGTTCCTCATCCCACCCCCTCTACGCCTTGTTATTCCTTCATTCCCCATCCTTCCCTCCACCTGTTTTCCCTCAAGACATTCACTATTCACTTATAGTCTAGACATGGCTTTATTGTTTTATATTTGGCCACCTTTCATTGTTCTATTTTACTCACACTCCTACTCGTTTATTATCGATCTGTCAAGCTGTCAAGCTTTGTGTTATAGCCCATGCCACCAAACAAACCCACATTAAGCACCACAACCACCCACACCATTTCCGGGACCCTTCCGATCACCCAAAGCCTGCATAACAGATTCCGGAGGTCCGACATACATTCTGAGGTTCCACGATTCCGAACCTCCAAAGACTCCGAAGTCAAGGTTCCGTTACTTTGATAACCGACGCACAGGACCATCGCATACCTCACTCCCTTGTTTTCTCCTTTATATTGACCCCTTGTACTCTCCTTCTCCTTGTTTTATGACTGGCAAAGATAGTACAAGGATAGTCACATGTATATAGTCTCCCAGTCGACTGGACTATTCGCCAGTACGAATATCGACTTAATTTGCATCGCAGTTTCTGATTAGTTTCCAGTAAACTTTCCGACTCTCCGAAATTAGGGACAGACGATTGAGGAGGGCACAATACATAAATTGAAGCCAAGTCTCTGCGACCTCAAACCACTCGAACCACCCTATACCATGAACAGTCCCCAGACTCCCGGCGTTCCTGACTTCCGTCCCCCCGATTCCGATTCCGAATCCGATCTGATCCCAACCCTTACTCTACCCTCAGAGTACGAACTTCCCCTCGGAACCCCATCGGAAACCCCCTGAACCCTTCCAGAAGTCTCTAGCTAAGCACCGACATGCGGGTTTAACACTTTGGTAATGCCAAAGATGTGGACAGGTAATGGCCAAGTCCTGCAGGCTGGAAGTAGTGGCTTTGGCTTCAATATACTCATGCATTGTGCCCTACTTGCTGTGTGTTCCACCAATTTGAGACAGAGAAAGTACTCAGAGGGTGCTGAAAGTGCCAGCCCAAGTAGAGGACTTTACAGAGGAAGGAGGAGACAAGGGGCCTAAGCCTAGTCGATACCCAGAACGAGGAAGTATGTACATGCATGCCCTACTTATATAGTTTAAGAAGCGACATGTGGAATAAGGAATGTGAAACAATAAGGTATGCAGAGCATGTGGGAGTATTGTCCACAACGAGTAAAATTAGAATGAAGAAATGTAAACAGGAATAGGACAATGGAAAATAGAATAATAGGAATGTGGCCAAGGATAGGACAATAGGGAGTGCCTGACTATAAAACAATAGGGTTGAGGCCAAAGATAAAACAAGGACAGGATGTCCCAAGGTGGGGCAGGTTGAGGAATAAGGAGTGGATGGGGTAGGATTAAGGGATGGTAGAAGGGGTGGAGTATATGAGGAATAGGGACAAGGAATGTGGGTGGTGGATATGCTGAGCCAAGACTGGTGTACCAAGTGACTTGCATGCGGCATGGGCACTTGTATGTGGACATAGTCTGACTGCTTGGTCAGCACTGCCAAATTACCGGAATCTCAGTATGTGTACTTGACACGGTCATATCTCATTGTTTTATTCTCATCTACATCTTATTGTTCTATTCTAGATCATGGTGGACAATACTTCCACATGGTCTCCATATCTTATTCTTTTCTCCATGTCTTATGCCACCCTTCTTCCACATTCCACTTCTTAACCTATATAAGTAGTGAATGCATGTACATAGTTCTTCAGTCTGAGTATCAACTAGGTTTACACCTTCCTGCTCTCATTCCCTCTGTCTGGAGTCTTTTACTTGGGCCAATACTCTTGGCATTCTCCTGAGTACCTCTTCCATTCCAAATCAGTGGCACGCACAGAAAGTAGGGTGCAATGTACAAGTATGTTGAAGCCAAGCCACTATGACTGGCCTGTGTCAAGCGTTGGGTTACTGATGGACTTTGGTACTGCCTAGGGGTGTTGGCGAAAGGTCGGGCGGACTATGGCCAAGTCCTGCAGGCCAAGAGTAGTGGCATTGGCTTCAAAGTGCTCGTGTGTTGCACCCTACTTGCCATGCATGCCACTGTATTTGCAACAGACAGATACTTGGGGGGATGCTGATGATTGCTGGCCCAAGTCGAGGACTTAACAGAAGAGAAGAAGGTAGAAGGGCCTAAGCCTAGTTGATACCCAGAATGAGGAAATATGTACATGCATGTCCTACTTATATAGGTTAAGAAGCGACATGTGGAATAAGGAATGTGGAACAATAAGGTATACAGAGCATATGGTTATTGTCCACAGCAAGTAAAATTAGAATAAGGAATGTAAGACGGGGATAAAACAATAAAGGACAGAATAATCGGACGTGCCCTAGGATAGGACAATAGGAAATGCCTGATTATAAAACAAGGCTGTAGCCGAGGATAACACAAAGGCAGGAAGTCCCAAGGTGAGGTGGACCGAGGGGTGAGGAGTACTTATGGGATGGGAATGAGAAATGTGACCGATATGTGCATCTAGCCGAGAACAACTCATCGAGTGGTTTGTACTTGGTTACTAATGGAGTATTTTAGTCGGTACCACCGAGTTACCGGATCCTCGGTACATGTACTTGACAGCCTGCAGGACTTGGCTAGTTCCCGCTCACACCTTCAGCATTACCGAGGCCTGACACTAATAAGTACAACATGGATGTAGATAGTTCTCCACTCTGAATATCGTCTTGACATACACCTTCTTGTCTTCCCTCCCCCTGTCTGAAGTCCTCACTTGGGCCGACACCATCGGCATCCTCCCGAGTTCTCTGTCTCTCTGAAATTAGTGGCACACATGGAAAGTAGGGTACAACACACCAGTATGTTGAAGCCAAGCCACCCCAATCAGTCTACAGGACTTGGCTGATTCCCTGCCAGCATCATGAAGTTGGTACTATTGCAATAGTACTCAGCCCATGCAATGTTGGCATTTTCGGTGCCTGACAGGCTTCTAACTTCACTCCATGAAGTTTTCACTTATTAATATACTTTCCATTTTATATAAAAGAGTAAGTATTTACAATAGAAAAACAAGGAATTATAACCATAGTTTTTGCCCCATATCACTAGCCACTAGGCTACACTTATAAAACTATCGTTCACACTCAAACCCAAGGTTAAGCGCTAACTGCACAGTTTCCTATTTGGGACTAAAACACCAGATCCTCATTGTATATCAAATCCAGGCCACAGTTGTGTTCCCAACACTATATATTGTTATTATCTATCATTAAAATTTATATTTACTTTGTGGAAAGAAAAGAAAACATTAAACTGGCGCTTTGGTGCCCAGGCCGGTGTCCCGGAACAGCACCTAAGTGGATGCAACATCTGGGACTCAGCTCCCAGTAGACTTGCCATAGGGAAATATATTTGTTGAAATACTAAGGTTAGGTTGATGCAGTCTGGCCTAGTGTCTCAACAAAGTGAGTAATCTAGAGTTTGAAGTGAGTGACTAAGGACTACTGACTTCAAACTCAGCTGACTGTACAGTGTGAGCGCAAATGGTTACAAATAAATGGGATAAGATGGGGTTGTGAGTTATTCTTTTAACACCCCTCCCTAATGAGACAACTCCTGAATCCCCCAAAAGCTACATTTTTCATCCCAGGAGTGTCAGGAATTTTTCTATTTTGAGGCGTGGTAGTGCCTTTGTAAGGATGTCTGCAACCTGGTCATCCATGGGTATGTAGATAGGTGAGATGACTTTTGCTTCCACTTGATCCTACAGCCAAAAGAACTTGAGATCTAGGTGTTTCATCCTCCCATGGTGTTCTGGATTTTTTGACACTGTGAGAGTGGACTGGTTGTCAATGAGGAGTGTAGATGGTCCATGTACGGTATAGCCAAACTCATGTAGGATGTTGCATGTCCATTTTATGGCTTTTCCTGCCTCTACTACAGCAACAAATTCAGCCTCTGTTGTTGACAGGGTGACAAATGGCTGCAGCCAACTTCTCCAGTCTACAGCCCCTCCACCAATGCATGTCACATGACCACCTGTGGACCAGCCATTATCCTGGTTCCCACCATGATCAGCATCTGTGTAGGTAGTAAACAGATCCTCACTACATCCATAGGTTAATATATAGTCCTTTGTGCCTTTGAGGTAGCATAGTAGGTGTTTTACTGCTAGCCAGTGGCGAGGTCCTGGATTGTGGTTGAACCATCCGAGTAGACCAACTGCGAAAGCAATATCTGGGCGAGTTGTTGTTGCAAGGCACATTAAGGAACCTACAGCAATGAGATATGGTATATTTTTCATTTCTTTGGTTTCTTCCTCAGTCTTTGGGCTCATCTCTAGAGTTAAGGGTACACCTGGCTTAATGGATGTAGAGACATGTTTGCATTCTGATATCCCAAGCATTCGAGTATGTTGATAATATACTGTTGTTGTGAGAGGTGGATTGTGTGATTAAGCATGTCGTGAGTGATGTGTATACCAAGCAGTAACTTTGTTGGACTGAGGTCGCGAAGCTTGAAGTAGGTTTTGAGTTCCTTAACTACTTCATCATTTGCAGAATGTCCTGGCAAGTGTTATATCATCGATAAATATTGGAACTATGAGCCGCACTTCACCTCGACTGTAAATATATACCGCTCGGTCTGCCTCATGGCATGATAATTTCATAGACATCAACACTGCATGAAGTCTGTCATTCCAGTTGTGTGCAGACTGTTTTAGGCCATAAAGTTGTTTGCGTAGTAGGCAGACTGTATTTGGTCCACCCTGATAAAAACCTTCTGGTTAGTGCATGTAAATAGTTTCTTCTAGGTTTTTTCCAAGAATGAAGGCATGTGAAATATCCACTGAGCACAGGTAAAGGTCCTTTTGGGCTGCTAGTGCAAGGATAAGTTGGAGAGAGGCTGGGCAATGGACGGGTGAGAAGGTTGCATCTTCAGTGTATTTAAAACCAGGGCACTGTGTGAACCCCTTTGCCACTATGTGTCCCTTGTGTCTGTCTATAGTGCCATCGGCTAAGGGTTTGAGGTGTAGAACCCATTTGCAATCAATAACCTTAGCTCCAGGAGGGAGCTCAATATATTCCCATGTTCTATTCTCGAGGTGATTGTTCATTTCAGCATTCATTTCTTCTTGCCATTGTCTTGAGTCTGTATGTCTCATGGCTTCTTTGGCAGTTTGCAGATCAGAATAGCAGGCTGACAATGCAGTTGTGGTATGCTCGTCATGGCCCTCAGTATCACTAGTAGAACTGTCTGGCACATCTCTGTATGTCGTTACAGTTGGTTTGTTACCTTGTGACACGTGATCAACTGTTGTGTTTGGCTCCCAGGTTGACCACCAGTTCTTTGGTGCCATACCGGCATTCTTTCATGGGTTAGCTGCTCGATGTTCTAACAATGGAGGTAGTGATGACATCTGGGTGATGGGTAAGGTCGGAGGCAATTGAGGTGAGGGAACAGGGTCTGGTTCCTCCTGAGGTAGAAGCAAGGGTGAGTTGTGAATCGTGAGAGGAGTTAGCGGTGCAAGTGATGGTGGTCAAGGTGCCTCTCATGAGGTTTGTTGTCCATCATCACCATTGAGGTCTGATACAAGTGTAACTGGTGTCTCATATTCCGATACAATGAGGGGAGAGGATCCGCTTGTCTGTGGCTTGCTCCACATATGCTTCAGACCAGGGAAATAGTGTTTGTCAAACTCAGCACATTCACTAATCACTACACCCCTTGATACCGGGGTATAGAACTTCCAGGCCTTGCAGCCCTCTAGATATCTGATAAAGATGCATTTTTCCATGTGTGACCCAATTCCAGTGCGTTTGTCCTTTTGGATGTGAACATATGCCAAGCAGCCCCAGACTCTAAGATTTGAGACTTCTGGCTTCCATTTGTGCCAAAGTTCAAAGGGTGTTTTGTCTAATAGTGAGTTTGTTGGGCATTTGTTCTGTACTGTCACATAGGCATCAACCACTTCTTGCAAGAATGTGGGTGGTAATCCAGCCTTGTAAAGCATGGCCATCGCATGTTCCTGAATGGTATGTTCCTAAATGGTATGGTTTGCTCATTCGGCAACCCCATTCTGTTGTGGGTGGTTCCGCACAGTGTGAAGGCATCGAATTCCACATTGGTTAGTAAAAGAAAGCAATGCAGTTGACATGTATTCACCCCCTTTATCATCAATCATAGTTTTGATTTTACGGTTCCAGTGGTTCTCAGCTTTTGTTGGGGCATGATTTTATTCCCCTGCATGTGTGTTTTATTCTTGCACTTGTGTTTTC